>CM061532.1:177042421-177058392 GCA_030545055.2 Neoaliturus tenellus
AAACTTGAGGAACTCTTCCATTTCCTGTTCAACTTGTCTTTCTATATCCAAACTATTGTCAGCCATAAGAGGTGTAGTTTCTTCATTAGCACTTGATGTAGTAGAACTCATCTTGCGGACGATGTTACCCATACGACAATCAAAGATGAAATGAATTTCCAGCTCTTCTTTCTCGCTTTTATACTCGCAGATGACCTAGATATTGTTGATCTTTTGTAAAAACCTTACAAATCGTGCAGATGTTGTATTAATCCTTTTTAAAGTACATTCTTCACAATTCCTGTCAGCGGTGTGTAAGTAACTATTTTGTCATGTAGAATTAAACAGTATGCTGAAGTTCCATCTGGTATTTTATCTTCAAATTCCATTTCAATTTTTATATCTACACTTGAAGATTTCACAGATTCATTTTGTTTTGAACAATCGATTACAACAATTGGAGCTTTTGAATAAAATTGTTCTGGTGATAGTAGTGGTGTATTTGTCTTACCATAATATGACGATTGAAATCTTGCATACATGTCATATAGAATGGAATAACGTTTCTTGTCAAATGAAACATTTAAACTGTCATATGGAAAGAACTGAGAGTTTAGAAAAACTTTGCAATTCTTTATCTTGCAATGGTCAAATTGACCAGCGTGCGCAGTTATAACATCTTTTCGTTTAGTCTGAAAACCGACTATTATGTACCTTGCTCGTTCTAAATAAGTAGAGGTTTTAACAGTCCATGTTTGTCTTTCTGTTTGAGGCAATATGGGGTATTCATGAAATTCCCAACTTCTAAATGGTATTACGATATCACGGTCAGATTTTAATTTTTTCAATAATAATACTCGATGTTCATCCGCCAATCTGACATGTGGTACTCTCCATACAACTTTATCCAATTGAAGTTGCCATTCCAAATCGGCATCTTTTGTTCCACTTGGCGCTTGTATTACATCCTTATTCGTTGAAGATCTGAGCAGTACCAGTTCTTGCTTTACATTTATTATTATTCTCTTGTAATCTTCTGCGAATCCCAAAAGCAATCGTAAAGGCACATTAAAATCAAAGTAACCTTTTGAATTAGGAGTAATAGTGTCTTTATCAGGAGTCACCCATCCAGCTGAGATTAAAGAATTCTTTTCATGGGGTGTTATTGAAGTCAATCCTTTCAAAGTTGTTGATATACCAACTTTTTTTGTTGAATCAACTGTTACTCCAGATATCTCATATCTAATTTCATCAAACAGATATGCCATAGGGTTATTTATAAAAGGAACAGTTGAACCAGATTTTCCATCCAATGTTGTTACTCTTCCTTCGATATATAAATAACTTTCACATGGTAATGTGTAGATATCTTGTTGTTGAATGGGAATCCTTATTTCATCATTATTATTTAATTTTGATGAAGTGTAAGGGTTGTGAGTGTGATATTCCTTCTCCCATAGGGTTTCGTCGAATGTCGGTCCTTGCGCTATATCCAGTATATCCATGGTTGGCAAGTTTTAGTCCGATCTTTTGTAGGAAGCGTATGTTGTCCGGTGTTAACTCGTCGAATGTTGAGGAGCTACTGAGCTCCCGACTCTTCCGTTGTGGTTTAAATGATAATCCCATGTTGACTTTATGTTGCTGCTCTGATATGTAACCGTATAGTTATTGTTTCTCCTCTAAAGTCAACACTAATGCCGTCTTGATCCAATATGTTCAGTACGATGTCTGAAATGAAACTGGTGTTTAACGGTAGGTATATCAGGTTTTGTGGCTTCTCAACTATTTTAAAACCAGGAGCTACTGTGGGGTAAAATGTATGTAATATGTGTTGATTTACTCCATCTCTATATGATCCGTGTATAATATTACACGTTACATCAATACTGTTCACCTTTAATATTGTTACTGTTGTATCGCCAGTATAATCATTTCCAGGAGCTAAAATTCCTTTCTTCTTTGAAAATCCGAGCAAATTGCCGATTGAGTGGTCTAAGGTAAAATCTATATAATACTTTGAAGTTATTTCTGCTTTTAATGTATTATTATTACCTTTTATAGAAATATTTTCTTCTCCAAGCTTTTTTTGTAATACTTGGTTTATATCGTCTATTTCATATGCTCCTGTAGATAATGGAATTATTTTTAATTGTGAATAATTTCCTTTTTCATCTTTACTCTCATAATAATGTAGTAAATTATTTTTTCCTTCTGTAACATTGGGAATTGAATTGTATGTAGTCAAATCCAATAATGCTGCTTCCCATAGTTTGTCCGTAGATAAACGTAACGCTGGGAAAAGTGTACTTTTCAATGTTGACGAATTTCCGCTCAGCGACACTGTATACGATGACATCTTAAAGCTGACTGACGCTCTTCGCTAGGAACTCTAAACATAAATGTCCGCATATTTCTGTATTGCTAGGTTGCTCTCTTTTGTAGTTGTAGAATATATTCTTGGAGTCCCGAAAATAATGTTGAAGTTCTTTTGGTGGCGGTAAATTTCCAAAACTATCAAAGTAGTAAACATTTTCTCCAAGTTTTTTATAACATACCCAATGAGTACCTGGTCCATAATTACAGTCTAAGTTTACTATTCCAGTTTCATTTTTCCACACTCTATTTGGTAATGTATCTTTCATAAAAACTCCTCTGAAGAATGGTATTCTTAAACATTTCACATATTTTGACAGTTGATAGTTTGTTAATGCTTCATTTGGAATTATCAATTTATTCTTCTCATTTAATACACACGGTACGGTCTTAAGTAAAGACCCGATCCGTTTTTTACCATTGACCATATGGATGTTTTCTTGACTTTCCTTTTAGGGTTAGTGCGACGTCTTCTTTTGATGTTCCCGCCTCTTTTTGCAGCTTCTTTTTTACTAGGTTTTCTCCCGCGTCGTCTTCCACCACCAAACTTAGCTTTCGTCTTCATGGCTGTTGTCACTGCCCAAGCTGCTGCTTTTTCCGCAATACTGGCGTCACTTGATTTAACCCTTTGCCAAGCTTTTTCCGCTAGCGCTCTATCCGCTATTGATCTATTTGTTGAATCTGCAAACTTGGAATACGCTATATCGTGTTCTTTGCAAGCTTGATCTAATTTATTAATTCCAGGATCTCCTCTTGCTAAACGTTTTGCCAACTTAGTTCCGGGTCCACAATATTGATAGCCTCCGGGCAGATGAAATTCGTATGGTAAAGCATCTATTGCTCGATTTAGAACAGCACCAACAGGAATCCGTCTTAGCAGGGATAACGCAGCTGATGTTATACCACGTCCTTTCTTGCCGCTGTCTTGACGACGACTGAGCGTTGCGGTCTTCATTATGTCGTCTTATATAACCAGCGTGTTTACTCCACGAGCTGCTTTACATAAATGAATAGCACATGCACAATTTTTATATTTAAATACTTAATTATTCAAATTAATTATATACTGATTTATGATTCTATTTTTAATCCAAGCTTCTCGTTCATCGGGTTGAATCATCACATGACTCGTTGTACTAGCTATATGATTGTGGGTATCGATAAGTAAATTGCCCACTATTCTTATTAAACAGTCTAAAGTTACAGCATCTTTTGGATGTTGGGGATCGTGTAACTGCATAATACGTTTATCATTACACGTGTAAGCAGTCGAATCACTTTTCGACGTTGTTATGACTTGTCCAATAGTAGCAGCATCATTTAAATCTTCTCCTGGTAAAATATTAATTATTTTCTTCATCTTTGCATCATATTTGGTCCCAAAGTGTTTATCCCAAGTTATTGTTTGTTTCATTGTAACACAATCATTTGCTTCGTAACCAGGATAAATATCTTTTATTCTTCTATTACGACCATTGTATGTACCTAATGTACCACCAGTAGCAATTAATGTTTGCACCATTAGAGGTACATCTGTATCTTTTATACCAAATCTTCCATTTGTTATTGTTTTACGTCCTGCATCCCATTCATCATTATTTCCTTGCATTAAATTAAACTTTTCATTTCCATGTATAAATTTATCTCCCCGCTTTAACACGGCATCTTCATGTTTTACAAAATTGGATGTTTCCTTTTTTAATTCTTTAGATAATTGTTCTATAGTAACAGCATCTTTTGGTTGAGAACCGAACTTTACATTTGACAACACTTTCCCATGACAATCGATTTCATCACCATCTTGTAAAATACAGTTGTCCTTGATGTATTTCAGGTTTACAGCATCCCCATCTTCCTTTGGGTATCCAATGTCATTTATTATAAATTTATAAAAAGAAAATCCGCGTTGAGTCTTTTCCGGTATTATAGAATGTAAATATTCTTTATTAACTGAATCTTTATCATTTTTCGGATTTGCCACGTTGGTTATTCTATGATTTCCAGCATCATATGTCTGTCCATCTTTTAAATTATTACCCCATTGTAATTTTAAAGTATTTGAAAGTTCAGATGATAAATACTCTTTAGTAATTGCATCAGAACTGTCAGTTGGTTTACCAACATTAATTATTCTATGTGATTTAACATCGTAAGTATTCTTGTCTAATTTCAATGATGTTGAAGTAGCCTCTTTTACTGTCTTTAAATTCGCTCCATCAGTATCTTCTTCTGGGTCTTTAACAAATTTTAAACGTTTGTTACTCATATCATAGTCACCTTCAGGTGTTTGCGGCAATCCACTTCTTTTTCTGTTTTCTCCTCCTTGTACTCCTAGCCCGGAGTACCGTCCGAACTTGTCGACGCTCATGATTGAACTGATCCACTGTATGCTCACAGCTCTCTTATATATCCGTGATGATTTATACAACTATTCCACGATTTCGAAGTTCGTCAACTAAAGCCACCCATTCATTATTTAAGCCTGTATGACCAGCTTCCATGGCTTCATGTAATAGTCTCATTCTATCAACCAATTTATTTATATCATTATAGTAAATCACATTTGTATTATATAGGTTTTTCATTAAACCTTTACCAGACGTCGAAGTTTCTCCTTTTTTCTTTTTACCATATTCATCCATAAGTGATAAGTCCATAAGTGATAAAGACTTCCTCTTTAGCGGTTTCTTCAAAGCGGGCGCAGTTCGTAATGTTGGTAGTTTTCTCAGCGGAAACAATCTTTTTATTACAACTGTATATTTAGTTGCGCGTGTTCTATTTATCATTGAATCTTTGGAGTAATTCTTCTTATGAGCATTAGTATTTTGCAAAATTTCTTTAAAAGTATTTAAATCTTGTACCGTATATTTTATAGGTATATTTTTAAAAATCAGTTCAAATAATCCTTTTGTTCCTTTATATTTATGCTCACCAATAACAATGTCATCATCTTCAGTCAAATGTACTTTTGAATCTCCTATTTTTAATTCATTTCCATCAATTCTCGCTCCATATACATGTGACTTGTGTAGTTTTGGGTTTGCTTTTATTTCATGTAACATCTTCATGATATACTTTCTTCCAAGAGGTCCTTGTTGCAATATATCACTACTTAATTTTGTTAGATTTGGAATTGATTGTTCTGCTTCAGGTATATGTTGTTCTTGTTCTTCGTCTTTTTGAACATTTATTTCTGGTTCTTCTTGTCTTGTTTCTTTTTCTTTTTGAGAAACTTCACTATCACTTGTGTAAGAATCATCATCTTCTTCCTTTTTGAAAGTCTTTACTTCAAATTTAGAAACAGGTAGTAAGACATCTCCTTCATAATGAGGTTTACCAATTGTTTCTGTTATCTGTTTTAAAGGTTCTGTAATAGGTTTAAATGTAGTCTCCAGAAATTCTTCTCTTTCATTCAAACCCATTCTTAATGCTCGATTTTTAAGTCTAATCGAGTCACTCAGTGATTTTATTTCTTTTAATAGTTTTTCTTGGTTCACCATGTTTACGCTGCGAGGTCCAATCTATTACTAAACGTATCATCAATCGTTCAATGGATTAATACAAATTTATCCAATCCTATACGATATCTTCCATTTTTTATAGCTTCTTCTTTCATAATAACAAGAAATCCATATTTTTCAGCCCATGCTTTGCCACACATTTCTTTAAATTTATCAAATGACATGTCTGCATTCACATGATCATTATATATGTGCTTTAAATTTGTTTCATCTTGCTTAAAGATAATTAGTAGATTTGCATTATCTCTTATAAGTTGTTTTGGAATTTTACTGTAAGTTTGACCAATATAAATGCTATCAATATTGTAATGTCTTCCCATGGCAAAATAGCTTCTGATAGTGTCATGATTTTCACAAGATACATCATCAAATACAAATATAGAAAATGGTTTTGCCTCGTTTGGCTCCATTATAGTTTCACTAGCATTAAACTTATAAAAATTAACTTCAGGTACACTTGCAAGTACCTTATCCAGTAATTGGTATTTGGGTTGTTGCAAAGATTTGGAAAAGATATAAATGTTGTTGAAACGTAATCCTTTAGGATTTGTTATTAAGTTAAAAACCACATTTGTCTTGCCACAATTTGATGGTCCAGTTATTAAACATCTTATTGTGTTTGGCAGTAGTTCACCATGTTTTCCATGATTTAACTTGTCGTTGTCAACTGTTAATTCATCAATATTATTAATAAAAAATCGATCCTTTTGTTGCACAATCTCCATCTTGTGTAAAGGTTAAACATGTAATGAGTTCATAAATTGCTACACCAAGTCTTTTGTAGGGATCCAAGAGTCTTCACTTTTATCAAATCCCAACCAACGTACTTTAACCTTATCCTTTTTTCTTTGTAAAATCTTTTCAACAAGATATACATCGCCAACTGATGATTTTAACAACTCATGTCCGTAGAATCCACCTTCGAGTAATTCACCCTTGTTGTCCTTTAAGATGTAAGTTTCAGGTATTGTTGGTTGCACTTTATAGATTGTAAATACTTCATTAGTCCAGTTTGGCAGATACCTTTTACTAAATACTCCTTTGTACTTACTTATACGAACTTTATCATCAACTTTAAATGTTTTAGGCTGCATTTTTTCACGTTTAGGAGTTGTATTATTCCTAATACGTTTTAATACCATCTTAGCATTACCGCTATTTACTTGGTTAGGCTTCATACCAATGGTTCGATGATACTTGTTGTTATATTCTTTTATAAGTTGCGGTAAGATATCATACCAAACATATGATCCTCGTTTGGAAAATGTTTTATACATTGCTCCTTTTAATGTTCTATTGAATCTTTCTATTATTGAAGCTTTAACTTCAGAATTTGTAGAATAATGATTTATTTTATACTTCTTCATTAAAGCTGCAAAGTCTTTGTTAAAATATTCTTTCCCATCATCAGTTTGTAGATGTTTGATGTTGAATTTATTTCTTTGTATAGCCGTTTCCATAGCTTTTGTAACACTTTTACCAGTCTTGTCCTTCAGCGGTAAGGCATCAGCCACTTTAGTAAAACAGTCTATAATCGCTAAAATGTATTTGAATCCTTTATTCAACTTACTATGTGGTATCATTTCAATAAGATCGGCTTGGAAAAGATCATTCATTCCTTTTATAATTGTATTTCTTCTAGGAAATTTTCTTCTTGCCGGCTTATGAAGTTCATTTACAATCTTGTTCCTTAAATCTTCCATCTTCAGTTGTGTCTTCCACACCGCTTGTAAGAGTACTGATCTCTAAAATGGTTTATCCTCTTTTATATGGTTAGATTATAGGTCAAGGCCATATTACATTGGTGTAAAAAAGAGGGAACATGACATTGGGCTTGTCATGTCCCCTCTTCTTTACGGAAAGGAAAAAGGAAGAAGGTAAAGGATGAAGAATAGGTTTACTGGTCGATGGGGTATAAGGAGTAATGTCCGAATGGTAGAGTTTTTATATTATCTTCCAGGATGTACCTCTTATCATCCTTACAACTCAAAGCCCATTTGGTTTGCTTTACACTGAAGAGACGATGGTTGAAGCTTCTTATGGTGTTAAATGTTGCTGTTGTCTCAACATTTTCAAATAAGCATCTCTTGTATTCTTCAAACTGTACATTCTTCTTCAGGTATGAGGTTTTTATACCCTTGGCCTTCTTTACGATTTCATGTTCTCTTCTTTCATTTTTGTACAGTTTAAATGAATATAGTTTAGACATTAAAGCTACAACCTCTTCCATTGGCACGCCATTTGTCTCGTCTTTGAACTTTCCTAATACCTTTTTATTTCTACCGTTGTCGTAGTTGGGATGGTTTTGTGGATAATCAGAAAAGTCAAAGTCAGTAGTATATATAAAAGTACGTAGGTCTTCATACATGTCTTCTGTTTTTATCCAATAAATAAAAGCATCTGTATCCATATATGCAATCCCGATGTTTTCTCTTCCATAAAACTTCACCATCTTGTTGTAGTGAAAGTCATACATGTGGGTTTTAGAAATATCCAAAATAGACATTCCCACATATAGAGGACGATCCATTGTTATTGAGATTTTGTTCATGGAAACAGCTACAAGATTTTTGTTGATTATTATGGACGATCCGAAGTTAGGTTTTTGTACCAGCTTTTGTAGTTTCACCGGATCACTAACTAATTTCACATTCTTATGCTTTCTTTTGTTTTCCAGTGTCTTGCCAAATATCGCATTATTCATCAATTTAAAAAAGTCCTTTTGAAAATTAGATGTAGCCGCAGTTCTTCTTTTTGTGTTATTGTCAATGTATGACTTTAACCAACAGGATTGATAAAATTGTAAAGCTCTATTAACTTTTGTTATTCTCAATCCTAATTCTAGGGCTTGTTGTATTACCCAATAATGAGCAACATATCTTGATTTGTTGGTTAAAGTCATCATCAATTTAGGCCATCTACCAGTTGGTGATATTTCCGTCTTGGCCAGTAGAGGTAAATCATAATGGTGGTCATGCAAATGTTCAGGGTACTCGATGTCTACATCCAAAATATAACCAGTATCTCCATGTTTTGCCATGTCCATGATGTTTCCAATAGAATCAGGGTCTACCCATTTAAAGTCGCCATATGGGAGAGGATTCGACATGGCCCATCCATAAAGGTTATTTGCATCAAAATAACCTAAATATGTACTTGGTTTTGATGCATCAAAATTGGGCAGATATTTGTTATTTGCCTTTACATGTCGTGTTACACTTTGAGTTAATCCTCCTCGAACACCTGATTCCAACATCAGTATCATGTCTATATCTGTAAGAAGTTGGAGTTTACAGTTAGTTTCCTTCAACATTGCTTGCCAAGCTAGTCCAGGTGATGTACAAGAATGCAGAGGGTCCAGTCCATACGCCTTAAAACATGTATTTCTAAACTCTTCCATTATATCACAAAGTAAAGTTACATCTAGTTTAACATAAAAGTCCGAATATTCTCCAAGTGTTTTGAATCCTAATTCATTCCAAACTCTACACGCATGTTCATAATCTTCATGGGATATATCCGTATCGTATAGTTTACTTTTGAATTCTTCTTTTGGTGGAAGGGATGTTTCATTAAATCGTTCTAAGCTATCTATATAATCATATGGGAAAACACCTTTGCGAAGAACTAAATTAACCTTGTCATTACTTACAATCTTCTTGGTTTCTATTAAATCTTCTGTTCTCAGGTTTTCAGAAAGTTTCATTAAACTAGATGGCATAAAACGGTAAGAGTCTAAAAACCGAAGTTTGATATTTCCAACTTTTTTAGTAAAACTTATAAACTTCTCCATGGTTTCTGCTATGACATCAATTTCTCCATTATCTCTTCCTAATTCCGGAATGATAAAATGCGCATCATAACCACTAAGGTTATGTAATATTACAGGTATATTTGTGGGGATCTTGTAGTTGATATTGCAGCTGTTACATGCAGCACCTCTATAATACCCTGTCAGATGGTCATGATCATGAACCTTGTGATTTTCCACAGTAAATTCATTTGTACATAAATAACAATGAGTCGCATTTTCATGTTGAATCTCTTCTTCTTCATCCAAAGGTATCATCGGTATAATATCACTATACAATCTTTCAACACTTTCTGCTATTGTATACAACTGATCAAGGAATATTTTAGAAGCATTAACACCACGATAGACAATAGGTTTTGAAGTTAAATTAAATCTATTTAGATGTTCTTCAGAAAGAGTAGATTTAACCATTAAACAAAAACTGTTTGGATCATGTATCTGATACTTAACACTTTTCTTTACTACATCGCCATTATTATCTTCAATAGGAACTAGTGTAGATTCAAAATCAGCATAGATAACAATGGGAATCCGGTATTGATGGGAGATTTTTTCAAATTTTAACTCTGCCTTACTTGGACACGGTAAGATAATTTTTGCTTCATAGTTGTTGTTACATAGTTTTTTATGCTCTTGTAACCATTCGTTTCCTTGTCTTCTTTCTTCACAAAAATTAAAGCATCTTTTGCAAACTATCTTCTTATTTCTATTTTTAGATAATTGATTGCTAACAAGAGTTTCAAATTTTTTAATCCATACGTAGTGGGAAACATCACCTCTTGTAAGCAGTAATAAGTCTGTATGATCTGGGAGTTCATTCTTCACCACACGCAATGGGTACACTTTATTCGAACTGTCCAAACCAAAAACATTGACAGATGTTCCAGGGTTTTGTTTTTCAAACTTTGAGATGTCCTTTAAAGCCACTGGGTAAGTCAATCCTTGGAAATTATATCGATATCTTTGTATTTCATATTCTTCATTGGGTCTTACTGCATGGTCAGGTGGTACAAATTTTGCCGTCATTGCATATCTAAAACATTCCATATCTTCATTTTGAATATTTATGCACGATTTGGTGTTTGAAATTTTCTTTGGGAGCGGAATATAACTGCTACCCCTTAATCCATACCCATGTTTATGAACTCTGATATCCATACCCTCAATACTAACCAAACTCCAACCAGATCCTCTTCCTTCATGTTCTTGAATTTTTGTTAAAATTTCTTCCAAACAATCTTCAACTATTGAATTAATATCTGAACTTGCCATTATGGTCTGGTTTTTTGTCATGAATCCTCTTGGTGACATTTCTCCTTCTACATTAGTAAACATAGCATTTAACAATATGCCAAATTTAATAAAATTTAGCCTTTTTAATTCTTCTGCGAGTGTTTTACTTACAATTCTTCTTACTTCTTTAAAAAACTGCTCCAATTCCAATTTTTCATTTTGAATTTTGTGATGCATTACTACTCTACCTTCTAAAGCATATACTCTTAAACTCGGTATTTCATTAGATGGTCCTGCTAATGGTTCTTCATGTTCTTCTTGTTGTTCTTCTTGTTGTTCTTCTTGCTGTTCTTCTTGTTGTTCTTCTTGTTGTTCTTCTTGTTGTTCTTCTCCATATAGTTTTAAATCTTCATATTCGGTTTCTGTTACATCTTTATTATTATTATGGAATAACTCTTTGTGTATTTCTAGTAGAATATTATCATGAAAAGTTTCTAAGCAAATTTCACATTGATACATCTTGTTGATGTTTACTCTTTGAAATTTAGCAGCGAAATGAAATGCTTCTCTACTGCTCCCTTTTTATAGCCTCCCAGTTGTAGTGGGGGGACGGTAAGATTTTTAGTAAGATGTTAAAAATAGTAGGTTAAGACTAAAGCTGAAAAGTAATGATTAAAGCCTATATTTTCTTCCAATTGCAAATACTCCACATATGCCTCTGCCCATAGCCATAACAGATCACTGTTACGCCAATATACACCAAAGGTGGGTCTATCATCAACTAAAATTGGAGATGCTATGTTTACTAATCTTTCATTTTCTATCCATGTCATAACTTCAATTACAAACCTTCCTATAATATCCATTGGAGAATTCGGATCCACAAATATTCTTGTTACAACATTTTCGCTTAACAAAGGCTCTTCAATTTCTTCATCGTTTTCTTCATCGTTTTCTTCATAGTTTTCTACATCGTTTTCTTCATTAATTTCTTCATCCACCTCCAATACTTCTTCAACTTTTGTACATTTGTTATAAAATATTGGAGCATCTCGGGGAGACATGTTCACTCTAGCTATTATTGTCAATGAATGTCCCAACGCAAACCACGACACTCTTATATAGGCAAGTCAATGAGTGGGGGGTTTCTTTTAATAATAAATTTTTATTAAAAGAAAATAGTTTAATTCTGTCTTTACCACAATATTACTCCTAATTAGAGCTTTCCAATGATGTATCACTTGCCCTATTCTGGCAAACCGTTCTCAAGTTATAAGTAAATTTGTTAGTTGGGGGGGGGGGGGGGGTTATGCATGAGTGGATTTAGGTCAAGGTCACCAAAAAATAATAATGATCCAAGATGATGGAGGCGGCTGTAACCGTCTCCACCACCCTGTGTTCCTCAAACACTCCCAATCCCAACCCAAAAAGTTACGACTTGCGAGGGATCCCAATTTTTGGCCCGCACGCACGTGGCGATCCAGTTTGGTAGTCTGTGATACGGGCGGCCAGCCTCGGGCCTGGGCACTGGACTTGACCATTCCAATTTTACAATGGGGACTCTGGAACAGCTAATGCAAGACGCAACTCTAACCTCCCACCCTTAATCTAAACCCACCCAATCATATTTTTGCCTGACCAAAACTAAAAAAAAAAAAAATCAAAAACAATAAAAATATGCGCTACCTACGGCACAACGCGCATGTCCCACCCATATTTAATGAAGTTCAATCGAACTTCTTAAATTTACATTTATATTTTAATTTAATCTACCCAACCTAACAGCTAGCTGTGGAATGTAAAAAATTATTAGTACACAGATAAACAAACAGACATAGACACACACACACACACACACACACACACACACACACACACACAAATACCATAAACCAATACTTAAGATTAAAAACACATTTCTTAAACATAAATAATACCATAACACACCTTAATGCTAACATCGCAATGCGCAAGTTAAACCTTAAAAAACTAACACATCTTAAGACTGAAACCAAACAACATTTTGCATAAAACCATAGACACACACACACACACACACACACACACACACACAACAAATATTAAATAGTAATAGCCTAACAACAAGAGTAACTCAAATATATATCGGCCGCTTATACATTTGAGTTGCCCTCTGAGTCGGGTCGGAGCGTCGCGTCCGAAATTCCGAGCCCGACTGTGGCGGCAATAGTCGTCGGGGTAGTTCTCGGCTCCCAGAGTGGTGGGGGGGGGGGGGGCCGGGAGGGGTTTCAGGGGCGCGGAACTTTCCAGAAATGTCAGTGGAAAATTCCAAACTGATGTGCTTTGTTACATGTGGGTCGCCTAAAACGCAGGTGGAGCCTTGTACCTCTCAATTTGCATTAGATAGCATCAAATTACATCCGCTGACAAGTACATCCGCAGCTTTCCCCATCGCGTGGCAGCATAATTATCGTCGATTGTTATCCACCCTCTTCCGCCGCTTAATTATACTTCCAACAGAAATAGGCCGCCAAAACACGCAACTTGTTTTTAACATACAATAGACTATTGTTTGGAAATGCATTACTTATGCTCATACCTGGTCGGTACTTCTTACACGCTACACCCAAGACGTTGTGACGTCGGGGGGGGGGGGGGGCTTCCGGTTTCCGGTCCGGTCGGGGGGGGGGGGGGGGTCATGCATGAGTAACCATCCGCATGTATATAAACGATGGGAAGCTCGCGCGCCTCCCATATAGGGAGCTGACACCCCAACGGTAAACAACCAATCCGTGAGTTCATAGCACATAGTACTTTAACACACTATTTATTTTAACATTTTTATTATTTTTACACTATTTCTTAACACTACATCAGTTATTTTATATATCTTAATTTTATTTTCGTGTCGAGTTTCCATTTTTTTTTTTTTTTTTTTTTTTAATTAAAATATGCTAATTAACATCGTGTGCAGGAAACTCACACTGATTAATTGCAGGTTCCATTCTTACACACCTGTTTCCTCCTTAATATGCAAATTACTCTCTTACTTTAACAACACTTAAACTCTAACCGCTACTTCTCGGTCATACTAATATAATTAGTGCTACACTACAGGATTTACCTGTGCAATAGTGCACGCTATGTTTCCTGCACGTCTGCAGGTAATACACCTTACAATCATATACTTATTGCTACATTACACAAGACATTTCTTCCACACCTGCAGGTAATACACTTACTGACCGTCTACTATTATAATTATTGCTACAGTACGAGAGACATTTCTTGCACACCTGCAGCTTATACACTTTACAACCGTTTCGTTTAATATTAAAATTATTGCTATACTACAATGGTTACCTGTTCAATCACAGTTTTGGTCCCCCCACTTGATTATCCACAAAGCAATACTTGCAATCCTACAACTGAATAATTAATTAACTTCCGCGATCACCAGTACTTTTTTAAACTATCCGTCTCTTCCTCTGACTCTTGTGACCGTAGCCGCAGCCGACTGACAAGTAACCGAGCTCTCCCGAACCTCGCTCTTTTATGCGGTTTTCTCGGGGAGGGGGTTGGAGGGGCGTCGCACGTGACTCATCGATCGCATAAAAAGGGGGGTTGCTGCCGCGCGCGCGCCATTTCGGTGGCGGAATCGGTCGGGTGAGGAACTATCCGTAAGTCTCTGGCGCTTTTACAACTAACGCTTGTTACTCTAAAATGTGTTTGCACTTAATATGCTAATTAGTCTCTATATTTATGCACGGGACATTTCCTGCACACCTGCAGGTAATACACCTTACAACAGTCTACTATTATACTTGTTGCTACAATACAAGATTTACCTGTCCAATTGGCAATTGTGATCCCACTTAGTCGTGCACGGGATATTTCTTGCACATTAGCAGGTCATACACTTTACAACCGTCTAATTTTATAGTTATTGCTACAGTACAAGATTTACCTGTACAATTGATAATTGTATTCCTACTTATTCGTGCACGGAACATTACTTGCAATCCTGCACCTGAATAATTAATTAACTTCTGCGGCTACCAATACTTTTCTTCGCCTATATGTTTCCCCCTGCTACAACCTTTCGCGGCGCCGCCCGACAAATAACTGAGCTCTCCGAAGTTCTGTTCTTTTATGTCATCCTCTCAGGGGGAGGGGTTGGGGAAGGGAGGGGGGGGGGGGGCACACAACCCCCATAAAACGGGCATCGGTACCGCGCGCGCGTCATTATAGTGGCGATAGGGCAACAGTAAACAACTATCCGCAAGTCTCTAACACCTAGTCTAACACTTTTTTACTTACGCTTTTTTACTCTAACATATGTTTGCACTTATTATGCTAATTAGTCTCTATATATTCAGACACACTCGCGGGCGCCGGTCATATACTCGCCAATTGTCGGAGAGTACACATCTCCCCTTCGTATATTATCATGCGCACTCTTTACAACTAAAGCTTTTACGCACAAAACATATTTTACAGAAACAATCTAACTCCAAAGTTTGTAAACCGCGTACTACATTGGCTAAGCTTAAGAAATACTACAGTTTTCACCCGTTGTACTTTGCAAAACCTAGCCTGTGCAACACTGCATACTCTACTGATACTGTTTTGCACGCTGTCTTAACTGACATGCTGCAGTATCAAAATTTCAATCTTGTTACACCTATTGACGATGCTATCCAATTATTCTTATTCACTATATTACCGGGTTTATATGATCGTTCTTCCTTGGGCACATGTCTCATTCTACTGTATCAACTCGCACTGTAAACACCTAGGAGCTCTCCTATCATGCAACTATTATTTTAATTTAATTTTAAAAATAAACTAAAACCTCCCGCGGCCCGGCGCCGCCCCTCCCAAACCCCACCGAGCCCCTGAGGCTCCCACTTTTTTAAAACCCCCTCCAAATGACCTTGACCCACTTCCCAAACCCATCCATCACTCTCACCCCACACTTCCAACCCCACACCTGCCTCTTCCAACCAATGACCTTGAACTGGCCCAACTGTAGCCATTCCCCACTACTTATAAATAATAAGAAAAAAGAA
>CM061532.1:177058415-177291094 GCA_030545055.2 Neoaliturus tenellus
TTGCTATTAGTAGTGGGGAATGGCTACAGTTGGGCCAGTTCAAGGTCATTGGTTGGAAGAGGCAGGTGTGGGGTTGGAAGTGTGGGGTGAGAGTGATGGATGGGTTTGGGAAGTGGGTCAAGGTCATTTGGAGGGGGTTTTAAAAAAGTGGGAGCCTCAGGGGCTCGGTGGGGTTTGGGAGGGGCGGCGCCGGGCCGCGGGAGGTTTTAGTTTATTTTTAAAATTAAATTTAAATAATAGTTGCATGATAGGAGAGCTCCTAGGTGCTTACAGTGCGAGTTGATACAGTAGAATGAGACATGTGCCCAAGGAAGAACGATCATATAAACCCGGTAATATAGTGAATAAGAATAATTGGATAGCATCGTCAATAGGTGTAACAAGATTGAAATTTTGATACTGCAGCATGTCAGTTAAGACAGCGTGCAAAACAGTATCAGTAGAGTATGCAGTGTTGCACAGGCTAGGTTTTGCAAAGTACAACGGGTGAAAACTGTAGTATTTCTTAAGCTTAGCCAATGTAGTACGCGGTTTACAAACTTTGGAGTTAGATTGTTTCTGTAAAATATGTTTTGTGCGTAAAAGCTTTAGTTGTAAAGAGTGCGAAGCCATGATAATATACGAAGGGGAGATGTGTACTCTCCGACAATTGGCGAGTATATGACCGGCGCCCGCGAGTGTTCCTGAATATATAGAGACTAATTAGCATAATAAGTGCAAACATATGTTAGAGTAAAAAAAGCGTAAGTAAAAAAGTGTTAGACTAGGTGTTAGAGACTTGCGGATAGTTGTTTACTGTTGCCCTATCGCCACTATAATGACGCGCGCGCGGTACCGATGCCCGTTTTATGGGGGTTGTGTGCCCCCCCCCCTCCCTCCCTCCCTCCCTTCCCCAACCCCTCCCCCTGAGAGGATGACATAAAAGAACAGAACTTCGGAGAGCTCAGTTATTTGTCGGGCGGCGCCGCGAAAGGTTGTAGCAGGGGGAAACATATAGGCGAAGAAAAGTATTGGTAGCCGCAGAAGTTAATTAATTATTCAGGTGCAGGATTGCAAGTAATGTTCCGTGCACGAATAAGTAGGAATACAATTATCAATTGTACAGGTAAATCTTGTACTGTAGCAATAACTATAAAATTAGACGGTTGTAAAGTGTATGACCTGCTAATGTGCAAGAAATATCCCGTGCACGACTAAGTGGGATCACAATTGCCAATTTGACAGGTAAATCTTGTATTGTAGCAACAAGTATAATAGTAGACTGTTGTAAGGTGTATCACCTGCAGGTGTGCAGGAAATGTCCCGTGCATAAATATAGAGACTAATTAGCATATTAAGTGCAAACACATTTTAGAGTAACAAGCGTTAGTTGTAAAAGCGCCAGAGACTTACGGATAGTTCCTCACCCGACCGATTCCGCCACCGAAATGGCGCGCGCGCGGCAGCAACCCCCCTTTTTATGCGATCGATGAGTCACGTGCGACGCCCCTCCAACCCCCTCCCCGAGAAAACCGCATAAAAGAGCGAGGTTCGGGAGAGCTCGGTTATTTGTCAGTCGGCTGCGGCTACGGTCACAAGAGTCAGAGGAAGAGACGGATAGTTTAAAAAAGTACTGGTGATCGCGGAAGTTAATTAATTATTCAGTTGTAGGATTGCAAGTATTGCTTTGTGGATAATCAAGTGGGGGGACCAAAACTGTGATTGAACAGGTAACCATTGTAGTATAGCAATAATTTTAATATTAAACGGTTGTAAAGTGTATAAGCTGCAGGTGTGCAAGAAATGTCTCTCGTACTGTAGCAATAATTATAATAGTAGACGGTCAGTAAGTGTATTACCTGCAGGTGTGGAAGAAATGTCTTGTGTAATGTAGCAATAAGTATATGATTGTAAAGTGTATTACCTGCAGACGTGCAGGAAACATAGCGTGCACTATTGCACAGGTAAATCCCGTAGTGTAGCACTAATTATATTAGTATGACCGAGAAGTAGCGGTTAGAGTTTAAGTGTTGTTAAAGTAAGAGAGTAATTTGCATATTAAGGAGGAAACAGGTGTGTAAGAATGGAACCTGCAATTAATCAGTGTGAGTTTCCTGCACACGATGTTAATTAGCATATTTTAATTAAAAAAAAAAAAAAAAAAAAAAAAAAAAAAAAAAAAATGGAAACTCGACACGAAAATAAAATTAAGATATATAAAATAACCGATGTAGTGTTAAGAAATAGTGTAAAAATAATAAAAATGTTAAAATAAATAGTGTGTTAAAGTACTATGTGGTATGAACTCACGGATTGGTTGTTTACCGTTGGGGTGTCAGCTCCCTATATGGGAGGCGCGCGAGCTTCCCATCGTTTATATACATGCGGATGGTTACTCATGCATGACCCCCCCCCCCCCCCCGACCGGACCGGAAACCGGAAGCCCCCCCCCCCCCCCGACGTCACAACGTCTTGGGTGTAGCGTGTAAGAAGTACCGACCAGGCCAAGGATTATGAGCATAAGTAATGCATTTCCAAACAATAGTCTATTGTATGTTAAAAACAAGTTGCGTGTTTTGGCGGCCTATTTCTGTTGGAAGTATAATTAAGCGGCGGAAGAGGGTGGATAACAATCGACGATAATTATGCTGCCACGCGATGGGGAAAGCTGCGGATGTACTTGTCAGCGGATGTAATTTGATGCTATCTAATGCAAATTGAGAGGTACAAGGCTCCACCTGCGTTTTAGGCGACCCACATGTAACAAAGCACATCCGTTTGGAATTTTCCACTGACATTTCTGGAAAGTTTCGCGCCCCTGAAACCCCTCCCGGCCCCCCACCACTCTGGGAGCCGAGAACTACCCCGACGACTATTGCCGCCACAGTCGGGCTCGGAATTTCGGACGCGACGCTCCGACCCGACTCAGAGGGCAACTCAAATGTATAAGCGGCCGATATATATTTGAGTTACTCTTGTTGTTAGGCTATTACTATTTAATATTTGTTGTGTGTGTGTGTGTGTGTGTGTGTGTGTGTGTGTGTGTCTATGGTTTTATGCAAAATGTTGTTTGGTTTCAGTCTTAAGATGTGTTAGTTTTTTAAGGTTTAACTTGCGCATTGCGATGTTAGCATTAAGGTGTGTTATGGTATTATTTATGTTTAAGAAATGTGTTTTTAATCTTAAGTATTGGTTTATGGTATTTGTGTGTGTGTGTGTGTGTGTGTGTGTGTGTGTCTATGTCTGTTTGTTTATCTGTGTACTAATAATTTTTTACATTCCACAGCTAGCTGTTAGGTTGGGTAGATTAAATTAAAATATAAATGTAAATTTAAGAAGTTCGATTGAACTTCATTAAATATGGGTGGGACATGCGCGTTGTGCCGTAGGTAGCGCATATTTTTATTGTTTTTGATTTTTTTTTTTAGTTTTGGTCAGGCAAAAATATGATTGGGTGGGTTTAGATTAAGGGTGGGAGGTTAGAGTTGCGTCTTGCATTAGCTGTTCCAGAGTCCCCATTGTAAAATTGGAATGGTCAAGTCCAGTGCCCAGGCCCGAGGCTGGCCGCCCGTATCACAGACTACCAAACTGGATCGCCACGTGCGTGCGGGCCAAAAATTGGGATCCCTCGCAAGTCGTAACTTTTTGGGTTGGGATTGGGAGTGTTTGAGGAACACAGGGTGGTGGAGACGGTTACAGCCGCCTCCATCATCTTGGATCATTATTATTTTTTGGTGACCTTGACCTAAATCCACTCATGCATACCCCCCCCCCCCCCCCGACGTCACAACGTCTTAGGTGTACCGTCTTAAGTATAATGTCTTAAGTAAAATGTCTTGAGTGTAACGTCTTAAGTGTAACGTCTTAAGTGTAACGTCTTGACCTTGACCTTGACCTTGACGAGCCCCCCCCCCCCCCCCCCGACGTCTCAACGTCTTAGGTGTACCGTCTTAAGTATAATGTCTTAAGTAAAATGTCTTAAGTGTATCGTCTTGACCTTGACCTTGAACCCGGCGAGCCCCCCCCCCCCCCCCCCCCGACGTCACAACGTCTTAGGTGTACCGTCTTAAGTATAATGTCTTAAGTAAAATGTCTTAAGTGTATCGTCTTGACCTTGACCTTGAACCCGGCGAGCCCCCCCCCCCCCCCAACTAATAAATTTACTTATAACTTGAGAACGGTTTGCCAGAATAGGGCAAGTGATACATCATTGGAAAGCTCTAATTAGGAGTAATATTGTGGTAAAGACAGAATTAAACTATTTTCTTTTAATAAAAATTTATTATTAAAAGAAACCCCCCACTCATTGACTTGCCTATATAAGAGTGTCGTGGTTTGCGTTGGGACATTCATTGACAATAATAGCTAGAGTGAACATGTCTCCCCGAGATGCTCCAATATTTTATAACAAATGTACAAAAGTTGAAGAAGTATTGGAGGTGGATGAAGAAATCAATGAAGAAAACGATGTAGAAAACGATGAAGAAAACGATGAAGAAAACGATGAAGAAAATGATGAAGAAATTGAAGAGCCTTTGTTAAGCGAAAATGTTGTAACAAGAATATTTGTGGATCCGAATTCTCCAATGGATATTATAGGAAGGTTTGTAATTGAAGTTATGACATGGATAGAAAATGAAAGATTAGTAAACATAGCAACTCCAATTTTAGTTGAAGATAGACCCACCTTTGGTGTATATTGGCGTAACAGTGATCTGTTATGGCTATGGGCAGAGGCATATGTGGAGTATTTGCAATTGGAAGAAAATATAGGCTTTAATCATTACTTTTCAGCTTTAGTCTTAACCTACTATTTTTAACATCTTACTAAAAATCTTACCGTCCCCCCACTACAACTGGGAGGCTATAAAAAGGGAGCAGTAGAGAAGCATTTCATATCGCTGCTAAATTTCAAAGAGTAAACATCAACAAGATGTATCAATGTGAAATTTGCTTAGAAACTTTTCATGATAATATTCTACTAGAAATACACAAAGAGTTATTCCATAATAATAATAAAGATGTAACAGAAACCGAATATGAAGATTTAAAACTATATGGAGAAGAACAACAAGAAGAACAACAAGAAGAACAGCAAGAAGAACAACAAGAAGAACAACAAGAAGAACATGAAGAACCATTAGCAGGACCATCTAATGAAATACCGAGTTTAAGAGTATATGCTTTAGAAGGTAGAGTAGTAATGCATCACAAAATTCAAAATGAAAAATTGGAATTGGAGCAGTTTTTTAAAGAAGTAAGAAGAATTGTAAGTAAAACACTCGCAGAAGAATTAAAAAGGCTAAATTTTATTAAATTTGGCATATTGTTAAATGCTATGTTTACTAATGTAGAAGGAGAAATGTCACCAAGAGGATTCATGACAAAAAACCAGACCATAATGGCAAGTTCAGATATTAATTCAATAGTTGAAGATTGTTTGGAAGAAATTTTAACAAAAATTCAAGAACATGAAGGAAGAGGATCTGGTTGGAGTTTGGTTAGTATTGAGGGTATGGATATCAGAGTTCATAAACATGGGTATGGATTAAGGGGTAGCAGTTATATTCCGCTCCCAAAGAAAATTTCAAACACCAAATCGTGCATAAATATTCAAAATGAAGATATGGAATGTTTTAGATATGCAATGACGGCAAAATTTGTACCACCTGACCATGCAGTAAGACCCAATGAAGAATATGAAATACAAAGATATCGATATAATTTCCAAGGATTGACTTACCCAGTGGCTTTAAAGGACATCTCAAAGTTTGAAAAACAAAACCCTGGAACATCTGTCAATGTTTTTGGTTTGGACAGTTCGAATAAAGTGTACCCATTGCGTGTGGTGAAGAATGAACTCCCAGATCATACAGACTTATTACTGCTTACAAGAGGTGATGTTTCCCACTACGTATGGATTAAAAAATTTGAAACTCTTGTTAGCAATCAATTATCTAAAAATAGAAATAAGAAGATAATTTGCAAAAGATGCTTTAATTTTTGTGAAGAAAGAAGACAAGGAAACGAATGGTTACAAGAGCATAAAAAACTATGTAACAACAACTATGAAGCAAATATTATCTTACCGTGTCCAAGTAAGGCAGAGTTAAAATTTGAAAAAATCTCCCATCAATACCGGATTCCCATTGTTATCTATGCTGATTTTGAATCTACACTAGTTCCTATTGAAGATAATGATGGCGATGTAGCAAAGAAAAGTGTTAAGTATCAGATACATGATCCAAACAGTTTTTGTTTAATGGTTAAATCTACTCTTTCTGAAGAACATCTAAATAGATTTAATTTAACTTCAAAACCTATTGTCTATCGTGGTGTTAATGCTTCTAAAATATTCCTTGATCAGTTGTATACAATAGCAGAAAGTGTTGAAAGATTGTATAGTGATATTATACCGATGATACCTTTGGATGAAGAAGAAGAGATTCAACATGAAAATGCGACTCATTGTTATTTATGTACAAATGAATTTACTGTGGAAAATCACAAGGTTCATGATCATGACCATCTGACAGGGTATTATAGAGGTGCTGCATGTAACAGCTGCAATATCAACTACAAGATCCCCACAAATATACCTGTAATATTACATAACCTTAGTGGTTATGATGCGCATTTTATCATTCCGGAATTAGGAAGAGATAATGGAGAAATTGATGTCATAGCAGAAACCATGGAGAAGTTTATAAGTTTTACTAAAAAAGTTGGAAATATCAAACTTCGGTTTTTAGACTCTTACCGTTTTATGCCATCTAGTTTAATGAAACTTTCTGAAAACCTGAGAACAGAAGATTTAATAGAAACCAAGAAGATTGTAAGTAATGACAAGGTTAATTTAGTTCTTCGCAAAGGTGTTTTCCCATATGATTATATAGATAGCTTAGAACGATTTAATGAAACATCCCTTCCACCAAAAGAAGAATTCAAAAGTAAACTATACGATACGGATATATCCCATGAAGATTATGAACATGCGTGTAGAGTTTGGAATGAATTAGGATTCAAAACACTTGGAGAATATTCGGACTTTTATGTTAAACTAGATGTAACTTTACTTTGTGATATAATGGAAGAGTTTAGAAATACATGTTTTAAGGCGTATGGACTGGACCCTCTGCATTCTTGTACATCACCTGGACTAGCTTGGCAAGCAATGTTGAAGGAAACTAACTGTAAACTCCAACTTCTTACAGATATAGACATGATACTGATGTTGGAATCAGGTGTTCGAGGAGGATTAACTCAAAGTGTAACACGACATGTAAAGGCAAATAACAAATATCTGCCCAATTTTGATGCATCAAAACCAAGTACATATTTAGGTTATTTTGTTGCAAATAACCTTTATGGATGGGCCATGTCGAATCCTCTCCCATATGGCGACTTTAAATGGGTAGACCCTGATTCTATTGGAAACATCATGGACATGGCAAAACATGGAGATACTGGTTATATTTTGGATGTAGACATCGAGTACCCTGAACATTTGCATGACCACCATTATGATTTACCTCTACTGGCCAAGACGGAAATATCACCAACTGGTAGATGGCCTAAATTGATGATGACTTTAACCAACAAATCAAGATATGTTGCTCATTATTGGGTAATACAACAAGCCCTAGAATTAGGATTGAGAATAACAAAAGTTAATAGAGCTTTACAATTTTCTCAATCCTGTTGGTTAAAGTCATACATTGACAATAACACAAAAAGAAGAACTGCGGCTACATCTAATTTTCAAAAGGACTTTTTTAAATTGATGAATAATGCGATATTTGGCAAGACACTGGAAAACAAAAGAAAGCATAAGAATGTGAAATTAGTTAGTGATCCGGTGAAACTACAAAAGCTGGTACAAAAACCTAACTTCGGATCGTCCATAATAATCAACAAAAATCTTGTAGCTGTTTCCATGAACAAAATCTCAATAACAATGGATCGTCCTCTATATGTGGGAATGTCTATTTTGGATATTTCTAAAACCCACATGTATGACTTTCACTACAACAAGATGGTGAAGTTTTATGGAAGAGAAAACATCGGGATTGCATATATGGATACAGATGCTTTTATTTATTGGATAAAAACAGAAGACATGTATGAAGACCTACGTACTTTTATATATATTACTGACTTTGACTTTTCTGATTATCCACAAAACCATCCCAACTACGACAACGGTAGAAATAAAAAGGTATTAGGAAAGTTCAAAGACGAGACAAATGGCGTGCCAATGGAAGAGGTTGTAGCTTTAATGTCTAAACTATATTCATTTAAACTGTACAAAAATGAAAGAAGAGAACATGAAATCGTAAAGAAGGCCAAGGGTATAAAAACCTCATACCTGAAGAAGAATGTACAGTTTGAAGAATACAAGAGATGCTTATTTGAAAATGTTGAGACAACAGCAACATTTAACACCATAAGGAGCTTCAACCATCGTCTCTTCAGTGTAAAGCAAACCAAATGGGCTTTGAGTTGTAAGGATGATAAGAGGTACATCCTGGAAGATAATATAAAAACTCTACCATTCGGACATTACTCCTTATACCCCATCGACCAGTAAACCTATTCTTCATCCTTTACCTTCTTCCTTTTTCCTTTCCGTAAAGAAGAGGGGACATGACAAGCCCAATGTCATGTTCCCTCTTTTTTACACCAATGTAATATGGCCTTGACCTATAATCTAACCATATAAAAGAGGATAAACCATTTTAGAGATCAGTACTCTTACAAGCGGTGTGGAAGACACAACTGAAGATGGAAGATTTAAGGAACAAGATTGTAAATGAACTTCATAAGCCGGCAAGAAGAAAATTTCCTAGAAGAAATACAATTATAAAAGGAATGAATGATCTTTTCCAAGCCGATCTTATTGAAATGATACCACATAGTAAGTTGAATAAAGGATTCAAATACATTTTAGCGATTATAGACTGTTTTACTAAAGTGGCTGATGCCTTACCGCTAAAGGACAAGACTGGTAAAAGTGTTACAAAAGCTATGGAAACGGCTATACAAAGAAATAAATTCAACATCAAACATCTACAAACTGATGATGGGAAAGAATATTTTAACAAAGACTTTGCAGCTTTAATGAAGAAGTATAAAATAAATCATTATTCTACAAATTCTGAAGTTAAAGCTTCAATAATAGAAAGATTCAATAGAACATTAAAAGGAGCAATGTATAAAACATTTTCCAAACGAGGATCATATGTTTGGTATGATATCTTACCGCAACTTATAAAAGAATATAACAACAAGTATCATCGAACCATTGGTATGAAGCCTAACCAAGTAAATAGCGGTAATGCTAAGATGGTATTAAAACGTATTAGGAATAATACAACTCCTAAACGTGAAAAAATGCAGCCTAAAACATTTAAAGTTGATGATAAAGTTCGTATAAGTAAGTACAAAGGAGTATTTAGTAAAAGGTATCTGCCAAATTGGACTAATGAAGTATTTACAATCTATAAAGTGCAACCAACAATACCTGAAACTTACATCTTAAAGGACAACAAGGGTGAATTACTCGAAGGTGGATTCTACGGACATGAGTTGTTAAAATCATCAGTTGGCGATGTATATCTTGTTGAAAAGATTTTACAAAGAAAAAAGGATAAGGTTAAAGTACGTTGGTTGGGATTTGATAAAAGTGAAGACTCTTGGATCCCTACAAAAGACTTGGTGTAGCAATTTATGAACTCATTACATGTTTAACCTTTACACAAGATGGAGATTGTGCAACAAAAGGATCGATTTTTTATTAATAATATTGATGAATTAACAGTTGACAACGACAAGTTAAATCATGGAAAACATGGTGAACTACTGCCAAACACAATAAGATGTTTAATAACTGGACCATCAAATTGTGGCAAGACAAATGTGGTTTTTAACTTAATAACAAATCCTAAAGGATTACGTTTCAACAACATTTATATCTTTTCCAAATCTTTGCAACAACCCAAATACCAATTACTGGATAAGGTACTTGCAAGTGTACCTGAAGTTAATTTTTATAAGTTTAATGCTAGTGAAACTATAATGGAGCCAAACGAGGCAAAACCATTTTCTATATTTGTATTTGATGATGTATCTTGTGAAAATCATGACACTATCAGAAGCTATTTTGCCATGGGAAGACATTACAATATTGATAGCATTTATATTGGTCAAACTTACAGTAAAATTCCAAAACAACTTATAAGAGATAATGCAAATCTACTAATTATCTTTAAGCAAGATGAAACAAATTTAAAGCACATATATAATGATCATGTGAATGCAGACATGTCATTTGATAAATTTAAAGAAATGTGTGGCAAAGCATGGGCTGAAAAATATGGATTTTTTGTTATTATGAAAGAAGAAGCTATAAAAAATGGAAGATATCGTATAGGATTGGATAAATTTGTATTAATCCATTGAACGATTGATGATACGTTTAGTAATAGATTGGACCTCGCAGCGTAAACATGGTGAACCAAGAAAAACTATTAAAAGAAATAAAATCACTGAGTGACTCGATTAGACTTAAAAATCGAGCATTAAGAATGGGTTTGAATGAAAGAGAAGAATTTCTGGAGACTACATTTAAACCTATTACAGAACCTTTAAAACAGATAACAGAAACTATTGGTAAACCTCATTATGAAGGAGATGTTTTGCTACCTGTTTCTAAATTTGAAGTAAAGAGTTTGAAAAAGGAAGAAGATGATGATGATTCTTACACAAGTGATAGTGAAGTTTCTCAAAAAGAAGAAGAAACAAGACAAGAAGAACCAGAAATAAATGTTGAAAAAGAAGAAGAACAAGAACAACATATACCTGAAGCAGAACAATCAATTCCAAATCTAACAAAATTAAGTAGTGATATATTGCAACAAGGACCTCTTGGAAGAAAGTATATCATGAAGATGTTACATGAAATAAAAAATAACCCAAAATTACACAAGTCACATGTATATGGTGCGAGAATTGATGGAAATGAATTAAAAATAGGAGATTCAAAAGTACATTTGACTGAAGATGATGATATTGTTATTGGTGAGCATAAATATAAAGGAACAAAAGGATTATTTGAACTGATTTTTAAAAATATACCTATAAAATATACGCTACAAGATTTAAATACTTTTAAAGAAATTTTGCAAAATACTAATGCTCATAAGAAGAATTACTCCAAAGATTCAATGATAAATAGAACACGCGCAACTAAATATACAGTTGTAATAAAAAGATTGTTTCCGCTGAGAAAACTACCAACATTACGAACTGCGCCCGCTTTAAAGAAACCGCTAAAGAGGAAGTCTTTATCACTTATGGACTTATCACTCATGGATGAATATGGTAAAAAGAAAAAAGGAGAAGCTTCAACGTCTGGTAAAGGTTTAATGAAAAACCTATATAATACAAATGTGATTTACTATAATGATATAAACAAATTGGTTGATAGAATGAGACTATTACATGAAGCCATGGAAGCTGGTCATACAGGTTTAAATAATGAATGGGTGGCTTTAGTTGACGAACTTCGAAATCGTGGAATAATTGTATAAATCATCACGGATATATAAGAGAGCAGTGAGCATACAGTGGATCAGTTCAATCATGAGCGTTGACAAGTTCGGACGGTACTCCGGGCTAGGAGTACAAGGAGGAGAAAACAGAAAAAGAAGTGGATTGCCGCAAACACCTGAAGGTGACTATGATATAAGTAACAAACGTCTAAAATTTGTTAAAGACCCAGAAGAAGATACAGATGGAGCAAATTTAAAAACAGTAAAAGAAGCAACTTCAACATCATTGAAATTAAACAAGAATACTTATGATGTTAAATCACATAGAATAATTAATGTTGGTAAACCAACTGACAGTTCTGATGCAATTACTAAAGAGTACTTATCATCTGAACTTTCAAATACTTTAAAATTGCAATGGGGTAATAACTTAAAAGATGGACAAACGTATGATGCTGGAAATTATAGAATAACCAACGTGGGAAATCCCAAAAATGATAAAGATTCAGTTAATAAAGAATATTTACATTCTATAATACCGGAAAAAACTGAACATGGATTTTCTTTTTATAAATTTATTATAAATGACATTGGATACCCAAAGGAAGACGGTGATGCTGTAAACCTAAAATACATCAAGGACAACTGTATTTTACAAGATGTTAATGGAATCGATTGTCATGGTAAAACATTGACAAATGTAAAGTTTGGTTCTCAACCAAAAGATGCTGTTACTATGGAACAATTATCTAAAGAATTAAAAAAGGAAACATCAAATTTTGTAAAACATGAAGATGCCGTGTTAAAGCGGGGAGATAAATTTATACATGGAAATAAAAAGTTTGATTTAATGCAAGGAAAAAATGATGAATGGGATGCAGGACATAAAACAATAACAAATGGAAGATTTGGTATAAAAGATTCAGATGTACCTTTGATGGTACAAACATTAATTGCGAGTGGTGGTAGATTAGGTACATACGATGGTCGTAATAGAAGAATAAAAAATATTTATCCTGGTTATGAAGATGATGATTGTGTTACATTGAGACAAACAATAACTTGGGATAAACACTTTGGGACCAAATATGATGCAAAGATGAAGAAAATAATTAATATTTTACCAGGAGAAGATTTAAATGATGCTGCTACTATTGGACAAGTCATAACAACGTCAAAAAGTGATTCGACCGCTTACACGTGTAATGATAAACGTATTATGCAGTTACACGATCCTCAACATCCGAAAGATGCTGTAACTTTAGATTGTTTAATAAGAATAGTGGGAAACTTACTTATCGATACCCACAATCATATAGCTAGTACAACGAGTCATGTGATGATTCAACCTGATGAACGAGAAGCTTGGATTAAAAATAGAATCATAAATCAGTATATAATTAATTTGAATAATTAAGTATTTAAATATAAAAATTGTGCATGAGTTATTCATTTATGCAAAGCAGCTCGTGGAGTAAACACGCTGGTTATATAAGACGACATAATGAAGACCGCAACGCTCAGTCGTCGTCAAGACAGCGGCAAGAAAGGACGTGGTATAACATCAGCTGCGTTATCCCTGCTAAGACGGATTCCTGTTGGTGCTGTTCTAAATCGAGCAATAGACGCTTTACCATACGAATTTCATCTGCCCGGAGGCTATCAATATTGCGGACCCGGAACTAAGTTGGCAAAACGTTTAGCAAGAGGAGATCCTGGAATTAATAAATTAGATCAAGCTTGCAAAGAACACGATATAGCGTATTCCAAGTTTGCAGATTCAACAAATAGATCAATAGCGGATAGAGCGCTAGCGGAAAAAGCTTGGCAAAGGGTTAAATCAAGTGACGCCAGTATTGCGGAAAAAGCAGCAGCTTGGGCAGTGACAACAGCCATGAAGACGAAAGCTAAGTTTGGTGGTGGAAGACGACGCGGGAGAAAACCTAGTAAAAAAGAAGCTGCAAAAAGAGGCGGGAACATCAAAAGAAGACGTCACACTAACCCTAAAAGGAAAGTCAAGAAAACATCCATATGGTCAATGGTAAAAAACGGATCGGGTCTTTACTTAAGACCGTACCGTGTGTATTAAATGAGAAGAATAAATTGATAATTCCAAATGAAGCATTAACAAACTATCAATTGTCAAAGTATGTGAAATGTTTAAGAATACCATTCTTCAGAGGAGTTTTTATGAAAGATACATTACCAAATAGAGTGTGGAAAAATGAAACTGGAATAGTAAATTTAGACTCTAATTATGGACCAGGTACTCATTGGGTATGTTATAAAAAACTTGGAAAAAATGTTTACTACTTTGATAGTTTTGGAAATTTACCGCCACCAAAAGAACTTCAACATTATTTTCGGAACTGCAATAATATATTCTACAACTACAAAAGAGAGCAACCTAGCAATACAGAAATATGCGGACATTTATGTTTGGAGTTCCTAGCGAAGAGCGTCAGTCAGCTTTAAGATGTCATCGTATACAGTGTCGCTGAGTGGAAATTCGTCAACATTGAAAAGTACACTTTTCCCAGCGTTACGTTTATCTACGGACAAACTATGGGAAGCAGCATTATTGGATTTGACTACATACAATTCAATTCCCAATGTTACAGAAGGAAAAAATAATTTACTACATTATTATGAGAGTAAAGACGAAAAAGGAAATTATTCACAATTAAAAATAATTCCATTATCTACAGGAGCATATGAAATAGACGATATAAACCAAGTATTACAAAAGAAACTTGGAGAAGAAAATATTTCTATAAAAGGTAATAATAATACATTAAAAGCAGAAATAACTTCAAAGTATTATATAGATTTTAGCTTAGACCACTCAATCGGCAATTTGCTCGGATTTTCAAAGAAGAAAGGAATTTTAGCTCCTGGAAATGATTATACTGGCGATACAACAGTAACAATATTAAAGGTGAACAGTATTGATGTAACGTGTAATATTATACACGGATCATATAGAGATGGAATAAATCAACATATATTACACACATTTTACCCGACAGTAGCTCCTGGTTTTAAAATAGTTGAGAAGCCACAAAACCTAATATACCTACCGTTAAACACCAGTTTCATTTCAGACATCGTACTGAACATATTGGATCAAGACGGCATTAGTGTTGACTTTAGAGGAGAAACAATAACTATACGGTTACATATCAGAGCGGCAACATAAAGTCAACATGGGATTATCATTTAAACCACAACGGAAGAGTCGGGAGCTCAGTAGCTCCTCAACATTCGACGAGTTAACACCGGACAACATACGCTTCCTACAGAAGATCGGACTAAAACTTGCCAACCATGGATATACTGGATATAGCACAAGGACCGACATTCGACGAAACCCTATGGGAGAAGGAATATCACACTCACAACCCTTACACTTCATCAAAATTAAATAATAATGATGAAATAAGAATTCCCATTCAACAACAAGATATCTACACATTACCATGTGAAAGTTATTTATATATCGAAGGAAGAGTAACAACATTGGATGGAAAATCTGGTTCAACTGTTCCTTTTATAAATAACCCTATGGCATATCTGTTTGATGAAATTAGATATGAGATATCTGGAGTAACAGTTGATTCAACAAAAAAAGTTGGTATATCAACAACTTTAAAAGGATTGACTTCAATAACACCTCATGAAAAGAATTCTTTAATCTCGGCTGGATTTGTGACTCCTGATAAAGACACTATTACTCCTAATTCAAAAGGTTACTTTGATTTTAATGTGCCTTTACGATTGCTTTTGGGATTTGCAGAAGATTACAAGAGAATAATAATAAATGTAAAGCAAGAACTGGTACTGCTCAGATCTTCAACGAATAAGGATGTAATACAAGCGCCAAGTGGAACAAAAGATGCCGATTTGGAATGGCAACTTCAATTGGATAAAGTTGTATGGAGAGTACCACATGTCAGATTGGCGGATGAACATCGAGTATTATTATTGAAAAAATTAAAATCTGACCGTGATATCGTAATACCATTTAGAAGTTGGGAGTTTCATGAATACCCCATATTGCCTCAAACAGAAAGACAAACATGGACTGTTAAAACCTCTACTTATTTAGAACGAGCAAGGTACATAATAGTCGGTTTTCAGACTAAACGAAAAGATGTTATAACTGCGCACGCTGGTCAGTTTGACCATTGCAAGATAAAGAATTGCAAAGTTTTTCTAAACTCTCAGTTCTTTCCATATGACAGTTTAAATGTTTCATTTGACAAGAAACGTTATTCCATTCTATATGACATGTATGCAAGATTTCAATCGTCATATTATGGTAAGACAAATACACCACTACTATCACCAGAACAATTTTATTCAAAAGCTCCAATTGTTGTAATCGATTGTTCAAAACAAAATGAATCTGTGAAATCTTCAAGTGTAGATATAAAAATTGAAATGGAATTTGAAGATAAAATACCAGATGGAACTTCAGCATACTCTTTAATTCTACATGACAAAATAGTTACTTACACACCGCTGACAGGAATTGTGAAGAATGTACTTTAAAAAGGATTAATACAACATCTGCACGATTTGTAAGGTTTTTACAAAAGATCAACAATATCTAGGTCATCTGCGAGTATAAAAGCGAGAAAGAAGAGCTGGAAATTCATTTCATCTTTGATTGTCGTATGGGTAACATCGTCCGCAAGATGAGTTCTACTACATCAAGTGCTAATGAAGAAACTACACCTCTTATGGCTGACAATAGTTTGGATATAGAAAGACAAGTTGAACAGGAAATGGAAGAGTTCCTCAAGTTTAAACATAAGAAGACAGACGAAGAGGAAGTTCAAAAAGAAACAAAGAAAAGGAAAATTGAAGATAACATTTCTACCAACATCTTAATGGAGGTATTTCTTCGAATATTTTATCCTATTTCTTCTTGTATGACAAAGACTGTGTCTGCTGGAGTAATGAAATCATTGGATTACTCTCCAACTATTATTTTGAATCACGGATCTAAAATGGTAACCTTCACTGAATCTTCTTGGGAATCTTTTATGAAACATATACATCTTTTGGAATGCTATTTGAGTAACAATACCTTTGGAAGAAAAACAAAACTAGGTTTGTTTGAATCAAATATTGAAATTGATATTGTTAAACAACGTGGTCAACAACTAGTTCGATTTAGAGATTTAACTAAATATAATATAAAAATACATTTGACAAAAGAAGAGTTTTACGCTTTAACTTGTGCTACTGGCCCTATAACAAGATATTTAAAACAGCTAATATTCTCAAGTACAATTATTAAAGACTATTTAATTGATGCATTGGATAGACAACCATATGTTCCAATCCTATACGGTCCAGTAGATACTTCAATCTTCAATAGGATACCGCATGAAGTAGAGATGTGGAGACAGTTACACCACAATCAAACCAACTTTAATTTAGATGAAGAAGAAAAGCAAGAAACCAAGGAAAACGAATCACGTTTCAACAATCAACAATCAACAACAAATTAAACAAACAAAGAATATTGTAAGTAAGAAGAAGAAGAAGAATGTTAGAGTATAAAAGGCTGCCAATCTGCATTGACATACCAGTTGTCTACTGAACGTCATCATGGATAAACGAGTTTCATTCTCTAAGAAGACGGAAATAATGGAAGTAAAGCGAGGTATCATAGAGTTTCAGGCATTCCGTGGTAATGATGGAAATTTTATAATCAAAGAGTTAGTGGTACTAGATATGATAACATCTGTTGTTTATCATTTTTTATTCATGCCTCCTTTGCCGTTCAACAGATTAACAACCAAAGCTAAAGTAACAAACAAATGGTTGATGAAACATTTTCATAATCTAAGATGGGATGAAGGTTTTATAACCTACAATATGATGCCACACATTATGAATCATTTCTGCAAAGAGTTCAAAACTATTTTTACAAGAGGATTGGAAAAAGCAAATTGGATACAAGCATATACAAACCATGAAGTGATAAATGTGCAAATGGAGAAAGATTTTTATTGCTACTTTGCTAACATCTGTATTGCATCTAAAAACTTTAAACATCGGCAGTCTCAATGTGCTTTAAAGAACGCATATCGTTTGAATGTCTATCTCCAGCAAAGTGGTGGGGGAAGCGATGGGTATAAAAGCAAGAGCGGCACTATGACAATGCATGAGTATTACTCTAACCTCCGAGGAGTCAACACCTCTGACGCGCAAGCACAAGAAGAAGAAGACGAACAATAGTAAGAAAACATAATGGCATAAACTTTTCTACAGTCGCTTGTTGATCAATTCAACAAACATTCTAAATCTACAATACTACCGACTAAGAAATGTTCAGAATTGAAAGAAGAAAAACATTACATTATTCACACTATTAAGAAGATGGAAACATCAGTTGGAGACGCCATCAATTGCACATTGAGTGAAGCACCCTACACACCTGGTGATGAACCGAAATTTCAAGTATTTCTTCCCAAACGCTTCGTTCAACTGCTGCAGAATGAAGATTTACGACTGATTCACCCCGGCGCACTCTATTTGGCATCCCACGGTCCTAGTGGAACCAACTCTACTGAACTTACACTTCATGTTATGCCTACTAGCAACTAGTCTGTAGTTTATATACTGTTGTACATATGTGTAACTGATTTTAAATAAATAAAAAATAAAAATGAAAAAAAAAAAATAAGAAAAGGCAACATATTGATAGTGTTTCTGCACTATCGATATGTTGCTTTTTTTAAAAACACGTTTGGATGACCTTGACCTAGTTTCGAGGGTATATAAAGGCCGTAATTTTCTTGAGGATCTCATCAGTCTACGACTACCTTTCGTGCTGTACACATCTCTGTTGGCTCTCCAGTTATTACGAATAACAACATGTCTCTTAAGGTTAAGTGTGCATCATATGATACCACCACCATTACAACTTTTGAAGAACTCGACGATTTTACTAATGAACTGCGAGTGTTACTTGCCGGTGGTTATCGTTTAAATATTGATGTTTACTCTAACAACATGAGGATGTTTCCTAAACAGAAGTTCTGCAACGAAGAAGTATTCGTTTCCACACAACCTTCAACTACAACACCATCTACTCAAAGTAATGTTAAGTTCCAGAAATATTACTAATGTTAAATAATATCAAGTGGTCGCTGTAGCATCTATAAAAGGACCGTGTAACCTAACAGAATCATCATTTGCTCTCCAACTGACGCAGCGAAAACAACTACTAATACCATGTTGTACAGAATGATGATTGAATTTAATGGAAAAATCTACGGAAAAGACTATCAAAGTGTAGAACAAATGACGTCCGATCTTCAAGTATTGACTAAAGAGGGATTCCAACCAAAATTAATTCTAAAATTTCCTGAAGTACATCCACTCTCCACTGAAGATCTCATCGCCATGGCTAAAGAAGAAAAAGAAGATGAAAACTCAGTATCTTAAATAAATACATCTTACACTTGTAAGATGATCTTTTTTAAAACTCCATTTGGATGACCTTGAGATTACCCCCACCACTTTTCTTAATCTATAAAACACTCTATCCTACACTATACAACTTCATTTCTTGCCTAAACTTAGAAGCGCAACATGAAGAGAAGAAAAACGAGGACTCACCGCGCTACTGTTGTGAACAGAAATGCACCGATTTAGGAAGATGGATGGTAGACGGATTAGCCTGTACAAAGTGCGAATTCTTTGGATCCTGTTACTGCAGATGCGAAACAAAGCAACTACCACCACCAAAATTGCGAACCTTCAAGATTTATAAATCACGATACTTCCACACTTGCTGTCCCCAGAGGTGTATCAAGTTTCATCCGGAAAAACTTGTCATTTGTCGAGAGTGCAATGCATATTATAAAGACGACTTTTGTACATGCATCATAAGTGCGTGCAAGTATAGATCAGATTGGTCTTCTGAACCTGTTGAAGCTTCGAATGTATAGCTGTAGTCACTGACTGCAGCCCTTTTTTAAAACTCCATTTGATTGACCTTGAGATTACCCCCACCACTTATTTTTTACAACATATATTCTACGGATCATTCGATACGCTTCTCATTCTTATTTCATTACTTGCACTGACAACAACATGGATGATAAATTCATTTCCTTTCAACATTTAATTACCCACAGAGAAGAGATGGAAACCCTATTCCAAAACTTACTCACACTTATGGATAACCATCCTTTAAGATGGATCAACATCACAGTGCAATATGTCAATCCTACCAAAATATTTTCATCGTCATCATCTTCTTCAAGCACCTCCATGTCTTCATCGTCGCAAAGTGAAGAGGAAGAGGAACAGACAACTAATGGTGTTAAAATTATTGAATTAAACAACGAGGAACAAGAAATGCAAGCTCTGGTTAAATATAAATTTAATATTTATAGTACACCTCCTACTACCTACCCGAACGGCGTTTCGCAGCGAAATGCGCTGGCCAACGGTTCGCATGGGGGTATATCGCCTTTCCCCCACCACACCACTACCCCTCCACTTCCCCCACCACGCCACCACCCCTCCACTTCCCCCTCCACCGCCCTTGCCAGCATATAAGCGAGCCGCTGACTGACGCTCGCCATTTGTTTCCCGACTCCCGTACGATGAACAACGATCCGCTACCACATATGAAATCTACTTTTATAATTAGAACAAGACATGATTTAAAAGATTTAATGGAAACTTTAGAAGATATTATAGACAAATTCCACTGCATCACTATGAATTTGGAACTTGTTTACGGTTGTCCAACATGCGATAGAGTTGAGAGTGGAGATGAAGATGGTTTGCTAGGACTCACTCCTGCATCCTCCAAACCTACACCAACAGCTGACGATGACGTTTGATTGGACACACAACTGTTTTTCTTAACCCCCCACCACTTTCCAGTAAATATGCCCTGTCCTCATCTTCGTTTTTCATTTCATCGCCAACTTTCCGACCGTCAACACCGCTCCCGTTTCACCAACACAAATTAAAACAAGCACACAAACATGATGGATGATGTTTCACTTAAAACACGATTGGAAGAGGACAGACTCAAACTAGAGATCAACAGGCTGCAATTAGAAACGGAAAATCAACAAGGAATGGTTCGCCTGCTGCAACTGTTCAAATTCGTACTCTGCATGTTGTGCGTCTACCTTCTCTTCGCCACCACCTTCGGCGTCTACCACTCCCTTACCGGTGGACGACACTCCAACGCCTCTCTGCACAAGAACACGACTTTGATTTAGTTTTAAAAATAAACGAAAACCTCCCGCGGCCCGGCGCCGCCCCTCCCAAACCCCACCGAGCCCCTGAGGCTCCCACTTTTTTAAAACCCCCTCCAAATGACCTTGACCCACTTCCCAAACCCATCCATCACTCTCACCCCACACTTCCAACCCCACACCTGCCTCTTCCAACCAATGACCTTGAACTGGCCCAACTGTAGCCATTCCCCACTACTTTTATATCTTAACCTTAATACACTTATTGAAATGGCGACTAACTAAATATGTAGTTTAAGCCAAGTATTTGGGGCCTTTTTTGGAATGTCCCCGCATTTTTAAACAGTTTTCTATTGAGTTCCCACATAATGGAAATGGTTAAGACACGACTGGTAGTCAAGTGGGAAGTTATTTTATCGTGATCGTTATCAGTAAGATTGTCTTTGGGTCCTTCACCTGCTTATCGGTAGGCTGATAAAAGGTTGCGCGCTCGGCTTACATATTCAGTCGTCATCATGTTTCTAGTTTATAATTTTATCCTGCAGTACATTCCATAGACATGTTGAAGGCAATAGAAAATTGTTTAAAAATGCGGGGACATTCCAAAAAAGACCCAGTGTTTGTTATATTACATATGAGTGTAGGATGATTGTGGCGCGATCTTGTTGTTTTGTTACTGACTAATGCCGACATTCTGTTTAGACAGGACTGTTAACTGTTAACTGCCCAACCGCCAATGTTATCTAGGACCTACAGTCAATGTATACAGAACCTAATAAGTAGGGACATCCTTATGGGGAAGTGAGAAAGCACACAGATGGGGCCCGAAATACAGATAGCACCATCTAGATGGTAAGGATTATGCTGATTGGTTGAATGGACACAGATGACTAGAATAATTTTACAGAAGTTAGTTATGGTTTTGATTTTTTTGTAGACAAATATGTTCCTTTTTAACATTTGAGAGGACAGAAGAGCGCTTCCCATGACAGTAAGGAGAAGTTATCCTTACATCAGCGCTTTATTTTACTCTGGTTTTCGGGGGCAAAACTAAAATTTTTCAACATGGGATGTCCCTACTTATTTTATTCTGTATAAATTGCCACAGTTTAACGTGGGATCCGAACCACAATTTCAACCTCATGTATACGAATTGGTCTAATTATGACAATGGTCTTTATGGATGAACCAATAAAACTTTGTAAGTAACATTACGAGTTAAGAATTACTTTATATTTTCTTACAGCAACAGTATGGTGGCAAACGTACATAACCATTGGTGTTTTGTAGGAAAGATTTTAAAATATATCAGATATTGATAGTATTTGGTATGTACCTTTACTAGATAGTGATGAACATACTATTTGCTTATAAAACCCCAAATACAGAAAACCTACTTACAGAACCTCATTAATGTTTGAAACTAATAATTAAACTCATTTTACTAGAATTTCGAACGGTGCTGAGGTTTGCTGCGACAGGGGTATGTAATAATTCGAGTTTAATTCATTAAAAACGATGAAGGTAAGTAAATTAGTGTAAAGAGTTTTGGTAAGTTAACTTTTGAATAAAGTTAATTTTATAAATTATTTTTCGTAGTGTAATAGAGCAATATATTATAGACTCAGAGAAACAATGGGTATCGGAGCCAATCATACAAGAGTGGTTTTAAGTTCGGAAGAATTGAATTTAGTTAAAACAAACCTCTACAAAAATTATGATAAATATAGTTATATGTTCAACATGTAAATTTAACCTCAGATTACTAAGTTATATCTTCTACGACATTCTCAAACATCATCATATCTGTTATAAAAAATTACTACTAATTACTAACTTATGTTTAAAAAATACAAATAAATATTTTTGTACAAACAAGGAATAATGTTTTTATATATTATAGGTCTATATTAAACTTTTAATTTAACTAAATCTAATAGTTTTAATTTAACTTAATCAAATAATACCAATTATTATAAAACCATTATTGATCGATTGTACAAATACAATTATGACTGGTTACTAATTTTTTATCTTCAAATTTAAAAAAAATCACATTTCTCATCACTCAAGTTACATTCCACTCGTTCATAGTGTTATTGAAAATTACCAATGTTACAGAACCATTGTACGTCAAACGGTCACGAGAGCGAATGAAAAAGTCAAAATTAAAAGTCACAGACCCATCTATGTCGGCGGTTTTGTAAATTGGACTTTTGTTTGTTAACAAACAAGTTTGTTTGCATATTTACTGCTCAGAACCAAACGTCATATAGACAGGGCATGTAGAAATGTTGCATGAAAGATATTAAAAACATTGAGTTTAAGTTGGATAAATTTGTAGCCGAGTACATTTCATTTATGAATCCGTTTTACTTTAAAGTATATTAAGAGTGAAAGTTACGTAAAAGTTTTTAATGTGCTTCAATGGTAATTTTACAATTAACTTTTTATTTTATTTTATTTTATGTATCAACGGCGTAAGCCAATTTACAATGAGAATAATTAATAATAATAATAATAATAATTACATGCAATAATTCAGCTGTTAGTTAGCAGACTACACATACATAATAATGATAGATGATAACAGGCGCATTACAAAATAAATAAACATGCACTATAGCTACAATACAGGCTCAACACGTTGTGTAAAGAATATAATAAAATTACAATTCACTATCAATGACTAGACCTAAGTAAATACACAAAAGGATATATGATTGCTGACACATTCAGAAATAAATATACATGCATATAAATAGGATAATGCAGGCTGAATGTGACTTTTGGAAAACATAAATAGATCACAGCTCATCTAGTATATGCATGAAAAACAAGCAGAATACTAATGCTAAAGACTAACTTAAAGTAAATTATCCGTGCAACACAATGTTACAGTCCACATGCAGCAAGCATTGAGTTGGCTCAACTTGACAGAAGCACCAAGGCACAACTTCGAATTCGTTGTTCGCTGTCAAAGAAGACATCACACTCTGAGGCCACTTTGTTGCCCTGTCTTACGAACCGAGCGAGAGGACTGTGGTAGTCATAGTTGGTAGCGTGATGACGGCGACTCAGAAGTTCTCGGGACCTGGTGTTTGACGGTATTCTGAAGAAAAATTCTGCCAGAAGAGCCGAGCAACGCACATCTCCATTGAGAAGCTTAAGGAGGTAGATCACATCCGCCACATCACGTCTCAGGGCAAGAGGTGGAAGTTGTAGGTTTTCATATAGCCCATCAATTGGCACCTCCAAGTACTCATAGCCGAGACGAACCCCGACCAGACGAACAAAACGTCGCTGCACTAACTCCAATCTGGCCTTGGCTCCAACTGTGTAGGGGGACCAGATGGGACTGGCATACTCCAGGAGTTGACGAACTAGAGCACAGTAGAGAGATCGAAGAGCATTTGGGTTGCTGATTCCTCTTGTGAAGCGTGTTATAAAACCCAACATTCTACTGGCTTTACTGCAAATGGTATCGATGTGGGTTGAAAAACTCATGTCACTGTCAAAGTGAACACCCAAGTCCTTTATATTTTGTACTCTAGGAATTATGTTACCCGATATCTGGTACTGATATTCGACAGGGCGCTTTGATCGGCAGAAGGTTAGTGTAGAGCATTTGCTGGGGTTGATGGACATGCCATTATCAGAGCACCACTCCTCAATTGCTAAAAGGCTTTCCTGCAACTTTTGGGAATTTTCAGGCGATGTAGCCTCGATGAAAATCTTCAGGTCGTCCGCAAATTGAAGAGCGTTGACAGAGATGACCTCAAGAAGATCGTTGATGAAGATATTGAAGAGACACGGGCCGAGCAAAGAGCCCTGAGGGACCCCCGAAGATGGAAAGAAGTGAAATGATCTTGCTGGGCCAATTTTGACCATCAACATGCGATCTTGCAGGTAGCTGGATAACCAAGAAAGTAGAGGATCGGCGATACCACATCCCTTCAACTTGGACACGAGAATGGAGTGGTCAACTCTGTCGAACGCTTTGGCCATATCAATATAGACGACGTCGACTTGCTTGTTCTTCCTGAAGGCGGCCAAGACATATTCTTGAAAGAGAAGCAGGTTAGAAACTGTGGATTTTCCCCTCACGAAGCCGTGCTGCGATGGATGAATGAAGCCTGAGGTATGGAAATTTAGCCTGTCTAATACGAGGCTCTCAAAGACTTTCCCTATTGACGGCAGGATGGTTATTGGGCGGTAGTTTCTCACATCAGCAGGGTCGCCAGCCTTGTGTATTGGTACAACGTACCCACTCTTCAACGCATTGGGGAACACACCTTTCGCCAAAGATTCTTTGAATAGTAAGTGGAGAGGACCAGCAAGGAGGCCTCGGCAGTGATGAAGAACTGAAGGGGGGATGCTGTCCATACCGGCTCCTTTTTTGGTATCCAAGTGCTCCAATTTCTGGTTGACCTCCTCTTTGGTAAACAAAACGGTGCTTAACTGGTTCGAAACTGGATAGCTATGAGTTTCTGAGGAATGTGATGAAGCATTATATATTACATGATTCATGCTTCTAGTTTCTTGATTAGCATTATACGTGCTGGTAATGATATTCAGGTGTAAATAATAAAACGTCTTCCAACACTACTCGACATATTTACACTTACACTATAAACATTTATTTACAGTATAAGTGTAATTATATCGAGTAGTGTTGGAAGACGTTTTATTATTTCAACCTGAATTTTACAATTCATATTTATGTAAAATGCTTGCGAGTGTCATGAGGTGAGAGTAAAATTATATTTAAATATGAAATGATCAATAAAATATATTTTTACTCTAATTATGTTTTATAAAAGTTGGATTTATATTTGAATGCCTACTTTTTTGAGATTGAAAATATGTATGCTATGTATAGTTGTCATCAATAATCAAGCTATGTGCTTGTGTATAGTGTTCTCACAAACTTTTTAAAATTATTTTTGTGTTTTTAACATGTGCCAAGTTTGAATTTCCCACTGCAAATCGTTAAAAAGTTAACTGGGAGTCTACAAACTTAAGCTTGATAGCCCATCTCAAATTTAAAAATGGCTGCCATTTCGGATAGTGGTGAGATATCGACCTTCGGTTTGCCATTTTATTCTGTCCGCCATTTATCCCATTTTCGGGACCGGAGCAAAGTTGTGACTTTGATAAAAAGTGTAGTTTTCATGTTATATACATGTTTCTCGTTTAGTTTTATTTCTGCAAAGCGTTAAAATATTAACTGGGGGTGTCCAGACTTTTGCCTAACCCTGTATTTTTAGAGTAAAATTAGTGTTACCATACATGTATAACTCGATTTTCATATGTTAAATTATTTTAAATGATTTTTATGGTCCAATTAATAAAAATGACATTTGGAGAATCCGTAAAAATCAAGAATTAAAAGACCTTTACGGACAGCCCAACATTATAGTTATTATTAAAAGCCAAAGATTGAGATGGGCAGGTCATATAACAAGAAGATCAGGAAACAACCTTATTAAGGACGTTTTTGAAGGGAGACCAGCAGGCACCAGACCACTAGGAAGACCAAAATTAAGATGGCAGGACCAAGTCCAAAAAGACCTCAGACGAATGGGAGTAGCCTGGGAACAAGCTGAAGACAGGAAAGAGTGGAGGCGTTGCGGAGGAAAACGTTTTTTATTCCGGAGAGCCTCGTAAAAAAGTGTGACACGGACTCAATCGGGACCTGGCCTAGGCCAGTCACCGACCAAGTAGACTTGAGCCTATGCCCTCATGCCCCTAGCAATAGGTTATGTCAAACACATGTAATATAGCCTTTGTAAATGTTCAATGTCTCAGGACTAAGTTAAACTTAACCTCTCACTTTTCATTAGACTTTAATGTAAATGTTTTGTGTATAAGTGAACACTGGTTGGCTGTTGATGAAACGGGCTGCTACTCAAATATTGAAAACCTTCTTTTATCAGCATCTTATTGTAGGCTACATCATAAAGGGGGTGGTGTGGCAATATATGCTAGTAGTGATCTCGAAACCAAATCTTTAAATCTTGGTGACTTTTGTATTGAATTGGATTTGGAGGTAACGGGTATCGAACTGATCGGCTCGTCTACGATTATATTAAGTATTTATCGCTCGCCTGATGGTGTCATTAAAAATTTCTTTGAGAAACTGGATGCTTGTCTTTGTCGATTGTCCATACTTAAGAAGAACATCATACTTGGTGGGGATTTTAATATCCAACTGAACTGCAACGGACCTCATACGAGAACCTTCTTCAATCTGCTCAGAGCCCACGGGCTTTTCATCACGAGTGTGGCTCCAACCAGAGAATAGCTGCCTGGATAGCGCTGCCACCAACCTGGACAGCTACGCATACGAGGTGGAGGTGACCGAGCCGCTTGTAGCGGATCATGGATCAGTTGTAATCAAGGTTGACATCGCCCCGGTGAGTAATCTCAATACAATTACTTTACTCTCTTGGCACTCGGCCTATATTAGACACTACAGAAATGTTAAGGACACTCTTCTACCGCATTTCAGATATGAACTTTCTTTTATAGACTGGAATTCTCTAATAATAGGGAAGGACCCTGAGCTAGCATTAGACTCGTTCTTTATTAAATTGAATCAGGTATTCAATGATTTCTTTCCATTGAAGGTCCTAACAAGTAAGGGTAGGCCTAAGAAATCTAAAAACTCAATATAAGTAGTGGCAAAGTAGGGCTGCTGGCTCAGGTCAATGACCCCTGAGGAATGCTGACGTCACCAAGGTCACTGACGTCACGAATGACGTCACCGATGATGTCATCGATGACGTCATACCTATGACGTCATAGGAATGACGTCATGACGACGTCATTACCGCTGACGTCACCATAATGACGTCATTGACGTAATTAAGGTCAAGGTCACGTGGAAAGACAAAAAAAATTTTCTTTGCACTTTTGTGGTTCCTAGTATTCGGCTGTGGAGTGAAAATCCACGAGAAACCACAAAAGTGCAAAGAAAAATTTATTTTCTCAGCGACCAGACCGAAAAACCTACCAAATGTGACGTAAGGCATTCCTCAGAGGCCATTGACCTGAACCCTAGCAACCCCACTCTTAAAACTAAAAAAATAAATAATTTTTATTTCCACTTACCCACTGGAGAAACCCGAAGCCCAACTGGAAACAAAATTGCGAACAGCCGACGGTGGTGGTGTCATCATCGCGCGGGAGCCGGACGCCGACTGACCGGACAGCACCGTGCCGTCCGGGTACTAGACCGCGTGGTGGGGGTAAAGTGGTCAGATGCAAAAAATAAAAAAAAATTATTTTTTTCCAACAACTCATTCGAGTTTGTTCTTGTGGGAAACATTATAAAAAAAATATTTTTTTTCAGGTGACCTTGGGACTTGTGAAATTTGGAACCATATGAAAAAAAAAATAAAAAAAATATTTTTTTCTAAACGTTTTCTTAGGTGACTTTGGGACTTGTAAAAATTTGAACCATATGAAAAGAAAAAAAAAAAAATAATTTTTTTCGCAATTTTTAATTTGGCCTAAAACTTGTGAAATATATAAGTTTTAGCTAATTATTTCATTGAGAACTCCAGTTATGTAAATTGAGTGGAAAAAGTGTGATGTGCGCACTGCAAGAGTTGAATAGCGACTGACCAAGTCGCTCCGTACATCCTAGGTACCCAGTTATGTGGTGGGGGTTAAGTGATCAGATTGAAGAAAATTTTTTTTATATTTTTTATCCACATTCTTGAACATGTTGAAACCTGTTCAAGGTCAACCATTTGAAGTTTTTAAAAAAATTAAATTTTTATTTACAAAAATCCGCCTTCATCCTCATATGCGCTGGATGGACTTGTGCTTGTTGTTGTTGAAGTGCTACTTTCACAGCAACAAGTTTCTTCTTCTGTATTGTGGACCACTCCTTCGGGTATATCCATACTGTCGATGGTTGGACAGTCGTATTCCAAATCCATTTTAATTACCATTCCTGGATGTTGAAGTAATAACATGTGTAGTTTTTGATAAATGTCTTTGAGGTGTTCAAGGCTGTCAACAAGTAATTCCCACTTCATTGTATCGTGTAACCGCTAGCGTGGCTGAGCTGGAAATGAAGTCAGACTTGCATGTAGGATTGCTCTTTTGGAATCGTGGTGGGGGTTGGGTTGCTTAGAGGAAAATTTTTTCTGTTTCATGATACAACCAGACAGGTTGAGACATGTTCAAGGTCAACCATTTGGAGTTTTAAAAAAGAAAATTTTATTTAAAGAGTAGCGTTGAAAACTGGCAAGTTGGCTCCCTTGTCAGCACACTCCGTGCACCTTAGACAGTATATGACTGCGTAGACCAAGTAGACGAAGACTGCAATGAGTAAGGCCAGAAGCATGACAAGATCCAATTTTAAAATTTTTTGTGTTAGGATGGTATCCTTCCTGATCTGCCTTTCTTCAATTCTCCTTTCCATCAACTCCACTAGATCCAAATGCTGGCATCTCCTTCTCTGTCCTCCTGCTACATCAGCCTCATATATTGGTGGTGGGACATCCATGTTTGCAGCTTGAAAGATCAAGATGTAATGAAACACATTGGTGTTGTTTCTCAGGTCTTTTTTTCTTTGCACTTTTGTGGTTTCTCGTGGATTTTCGCTCCACAGCCGGAAACGAGGAACCACAAAAGTGCAAAGAAAAATTTTTTTGTCTTTCCACGTGACCTTGACCTTAATTACGTCAATGACGTCATTATGGTGACGTCAGCGGTAATGACGTCGTCATGACGTCATTTCTATGACGTCATAGATATGACGTCATCGACGACATCATCGGTGACGTCATTCGTGACGTCAGTGACCTTGGTGACGTCAGCATTCCTCAGGGGTCATTGAGCTGAGCCAGCAGCCCTACTTTGCCACTACTCATATAGACAATAAGACATGGTATTCCCCTGAACTAAGTAGATTTAAGGACTATGTTCTTGCTATTAGAGATAGATATTTGACTGCTACATGCCAACTAGCTAAGAAACATTTGCGCCTTTTGTACCTTAGGGCTAAGAATAGTTACAAGTATCGAATTGACGAAGCTAAGAAACAGGCCAATGTGAGTATGATTGACAATGCCGTAAATCCCTGTAAGGCTGCTTGGTCGTTGGTTAACAGCAATAGGGGCCCGGTGAAAAAAATGTAGCTACTTGTGAGGCCAGTTTTGACACAATTAACAATTTTATTTTAGAGAATGTAAATAAACTAATTGCAGGTTTTGAGAATTTGGACAATAATAGAAACCCTGCTGACTTTGAATGCTCACCGAATGTAGGCCTAACTCATTGGTGCAACGCTACCCCTTTAGACATAATTAAAACTGTTTTGAGCTTTAAATCATCTCTTAGTCCGGAAATCTATGGAATGACTCCTGTTGTCTTGAAAGCAATCATCGATGTAATTGCGGTCCCCCTGGCTAGCATAATTAATAACTGTCTGACGGCAGCGATATTTCCAAAGGTACTTAAAATCTCTCGTACCGTCCCAATCTATAAGAAGGGAGACCCCTCCAGCTTAGATAGCTACAGGCCAATATCGGTGATCCCGGTAATTGCCAAAGTATTCGAATCAATAATGAAAAAACAACTCGTGACATTCTTTGAAAATAACCAGCTATTCTCCACCCTGCAACATGGTTTCAGGCAACACAAGTCCACAGTGACGGCCGTAAGCGAGCTAATTTTAAGGGTTCAAAGGGCCTTCGAATCTTCGGAATCGCTGTCGCTGACATTGGTTGATTTAAGCAAAGCGTTCGAATGCATCTCGCATAAAATCTTAATTGATAAACTTGAGCGCTATGGTGTAAGGGGCACGGTGCTGGAAACTCTAAAATCCTACCTTAAAGATAGAAAACAAGTTGTCTCTCTGGGTGGAGCTGTGTCTCAGCCCCGTGGCGTTGCACACGGAGTCCCGCAGGGCTCGGTGATGGGGCCAGTGTTATTCTTGATTGCGGTCAACGACTTGGATCTACAGGGGACTGCCCTCAGATTTGCGGACGATACAACCATAACCTCGCCTGGCCTAAACCCTGCTGAAGCACTGGCAGCTGCAGATGTTCTGTTTGAGGAGGCCAAGTCCTGGTTTGTGGCAAACAAGCTAAAATTAAATGAAAATAAGACTCAGAAACTTGTGTGTACCCTCACCCATTTCACGCAGGGCGAAAATAGTGTCTCACTACTTTGATTCATGATTGACCAAAAATTAAATTGGACAACCCATATCGATTCAGTTTGTAAAAGGTTGGCGAGGGTCCTATACCTCCTAAGGAAGTTGACTCGTCTGGTTAGTAGGCCTTACCTAATAATTGTCTAATATGCACTTTTTCATAGCATCTCAAGTTACGGACTCCTTCTATGGGGCCATGCAACCTCAAGCCTTGATGTACTGAAACTTCAAAAGAAAGCTGTACGCATAATAACTTATAGCAAGCGTTTGGAACACTGTAAACCACTATTTTCCAGCACGGGTATCATGACCATATACAGCCACTACATCCTTCTGTCAGCCACATACGTAAGGGCAAACCTTCGCCTGTTTCCAACAAGAAATAGCATTCACAACTCGTCATCGTGAAGACATTAACATTCCATTCTGCAGACTGTCAAAAACAAGAAATTCATTTCCAACACTGGCTCTTAAACTCTTCAACGCTCTACCATCAAAAGTAAAACATCTAGAAGAAAAGGCATTCGGGACCACCCTCAAGAGTTGGTTAAGAAAAAACCCATACTATTCATTGGAGGAGTTCTTCAGTGACAGCTTGTTAGGTATGGTCTAATCCACCGCCATACCACCAGTAAACAGTATTAGTAAATTTAGTTATAGTTTTTTTTTTTTTTTTTTTTTTTTTTTTTTTGACGCAACCTATCCGGCGATTGTTGGTCTCGGTGACGGAGGAGGTAATTTCAAGGTAGGAAAAAAACCAACTTTGGTTTGAGTGGCCACATCGTTAAGGTAATGTAAATGGTTTTAGAAGGAATACAAATATTTTTCCGGTGTCAAATCAAACGAAGAGCAATTTACACTGTATTTCTAATATGTAATTTAAAATAATATTTCTGATCCGGAACCAATGTAAACAATTTGTTGTAAGGATTTATAAATTTATTTTTAGGCTTTTTTAAATACTTCATATAGTCCCATAAACTCAAACTAATTACTTTTGTCATTGAAATAATTCAAAAGAAACTTTTAACCAAAAGGTAAAAATTGAAGGTTTTGAATTCGTCTCATAATGGTGTTTTGAAAAACAACCAGGGGCCCTTTTCTAACTTTTTGTTGTAAAAGTATCAACTTATTTAACGCCTAACATGATATGTAAATAATTACCAAAGGCTGCTGGCAAATATATTATTTTGGCAATAAATTAATTTCGCATTAAAAAATAATAATTGAAGATCAGCAGGTATTAAAATATTAAACACAATAAGTACAGGCTTTTATGTATTTATGTTTTACAAAAAGTTCAAACAAAGCATTTATTTCTCTTAAAGAAAAGAATAAAATAAATCGTAAAATGATATTTATAACTAAAATCTATTTTTTTTTTCAATGTAGTTTTCAAACAATACTTTTTTCAGATTTTACAGGGAGTGAATTAGTTATTAATAACTATGAGATACAAGAGATTACAGTTGCTAAAAAACTATCGTCATATATATTTTAAAATATTTCTAAAGGTCTTACAATAAAAGTAAAGATATGTATAGCTATAAGTTAATTATAAAACATGTATCTAGCTATTAAGTAAAACATGAAAACTATTGATTTAAAATTAACTTAATATTATGGAAAGAAAAGAGATCAAAGTCATTAACCCTATATCAGTGTCAAGAATGCAATATATTCTTGGTATTGATATAAAATTTATGATTTAACTATAATACTTCTAGTTTTAAGAAAAGAAAAACAACAACAACAACATACAAACAACTATTTCACTCAATACTTGACTTTAACTCAGATCTTTATAAGACTTTTTGATATAGTTAGAAATGTATTACAACTTTCATATGAATTACATTACATGCCTTTCGTTATATTCAAAAGAAAATACAACAATTTTTACCACACCAGTTCATATTGCTTCGTATCTCAACACAAATATTATTTATAATCGTGCACAACTTTTTTATTATATACAAGTACAACAAACCTGCGAAACCTCATATTGTTTCAGGTCCGTGTAACTTTGACAAAACACTGACACAGTCAAAGGCATATTTTTTTTTGCGTTTCACTCTCAGTATATAAAAGGTGAGTTTCCTAATGTGATCCAATAGGTAACTTTTTTATCCTATATCTGACAGTATACTTAACCTAAGGGTTTGGATCTAGAGGAAATTAAATTTCATTTTTAGTTCCGTAAGAATAACATGGGACAAACTTTATCCACCCATGTCTCCGAAACCAACCAGTAAAATAAAAATTACCCACGAATAAAAATGTCTTAGAATTATGTTTTGAGAACACTTTACCTTAAGAAATTATAATTTACGCATAAATTAACATGTTTACAATATGACGGGCAAAAAATCTAATAAAAAAATTATGTCATTATAAAAAATTATTCTTAAAACATAAATTTAAGACCTTCTTGTACTGAGTACTTTTTATTTTAATCAATGTTTTCGGAGAACTGGGCGGATAAAGTTTGCCCCAAGTTATTCTTATGAAACTAAAAATGAACTTTATCTGCCTCTAGACCCTTAGCCCTTAGGTTTATAAGAAAACGTCAAAGATTAAAAATGTCTTAAAACTACATGAGAATTAAAAAAAAAAAAAACATCATAAAATGTAGGGTGTTTCTTAAGAAATTTTAAAGTTGGCCGCCATATTTTAAAAATGGCAAGAAATTTTTAAAAGTTAAATACATACCTAAAAGCAATATAAAAAATTGAAGGGGTTTCGCCATAAGAAGTATACGTCAGATATAAAATAAAAGAGTTTGCTATTGAATAACTTTATGAAACTCACCCGGTATAGTCATTTAAGTAATTTGGAATTACGAATTAAACACTAATTTCTTATTATATCACAATTTCTTTATTCGAAGAGGAAATGAAGACCAAAATAGTATACAATGTATCTTAGTAACACCAAGCTGGAAGTTATCTCAATCTGCACATTGTTGCTTGGGGCTTGTAGCATTTGTAGCATCAACCACTGGTGCAGATTGTTGCCTCAGCCAGAATCTAATCTTTGGATGCTGTGGTAACAGAACTGTATATCCAAACACAACTACTAATATAAATTACAATGTTTGGCAGTAATTTCCACAAAACACATTTCCCGTATGGATTTTGAATTTACAATATAATAAAGAGCACAAGTTTTAAACTACAACAAAATTGACTCGGTGAAAAATATTTTAAAATTTGATTAAGTGAAATCAGTAGTAAAGCTTCTTTAAGATTGTAAAGACAAACATTTAGTGTTGTAAACCATTACATACTGTACAAAATAACGTTATAATTAAGTATATCATTTTAAAATAAAGTTAAAACTTGATTTTAAACAAATACAACAATCCTTAAAGTTATGAAGACTAGTGCCTGATAGATTGACTCAAACATGCTTGTACTGGACCGCACGGGCGAATGGTTTTGTTCATACAGCCTCGTCATGTTTACCTGGATTCATCAAGCAAATGATGACAACCTAGTGTCTATGTGGTTTTTGTACTGGTAGTCCATGTCAAGTTATCAAATAAAAGCTACGCAATGTTTTTTAACTTGACTTATAAACTGTTAACCATACATTTTTATTTTAAAATGTGTTTTAATTTTTATTTCATATCACTAACCAATATGCATTTTGATACCCTTAATGAAAATAAATAGTTTTGATTGTTTGAGCAATTTTAAACAAGGTTATATGTTATCTAAATAAAAAAAAATCTTAGATAAAGATTTATAATCGCTTTCAAACCACATGATGTGTTGAAGAATCCCTTTACGATGGATTACATCAGTGTAATCATTAAATGTAAGATAATTTGTATTTTACATAGCTTGTAGTTACAGAATGAACTGAAATACGTAAAACATTTTAAATCCAATAAACCGTTTGTTAATATCGAACTATCTTTGAAGTGATGGTAAAATTTAAATTAGGAGTTTCATTTACAGTTTTATAGACTTTCATTATTGATGGGGAAAATGTATTTGAGAACAATAAAGTATGTTTCACTATATACAGTGTTTACCGTGATTGATACTATAAAGACCTCCCCGGAGAAGCATTTTAAAAAAGTTGGATACTTAAATGAAATTTGGATAAAGTCCTAAGGTTAAACAGGTCTTTTATTTGCTAGGAATTGTCGGGCCAGTCTACTCCAAGACAGTTTTTGATAGTTTCCAAATTTTTTAGAATTTTCATAAGTTGATAATTTTACCTAAGTTCATATTTTTGATAATTTTTAGCGAATTTCCCTATAGGGAATACGCTAATACGGTAGTAGCCATAGTAAGACCTAAGCCCGGGACCACTTTACTTTTTCATTTTGAGGTCCCCAGAAGCCAAAAACACCATTCGTTCATTTTCATATATATGTATATATATATCGAATATATATATGTATATACTGATAACTTTTGAAGGAGACCTCCGATTTTGATGAAATTTGGTATGGAGGTGTAAAACCAGATCTATTTTCATGAGTTCGCGAACCAGCATTGTCGGGAGTAGTGGCAAAACACCGGTTCTGCCCCAGTTCAAGGTCACTCATTTTTTTGGGGGTTGGAAGTGGCAGGTGTGGGGTTGGAAGTGTGGGGTGGGGGTGACAGTGATGGATGGGTTTGGGAAGTGGGTCAAGGTCATTTGGAGGGAGTTTTAAAAAAGTGGGAGCCGCAGGGGCTCGGTGGGAATGGGGAGGGGTGGGGCGGCGCCGGGCCGCGGGAGGTTTTAGTTTATTTTTAAAATTAAATCAAAATGATAGTTGCATGAAAGGAGAGCTCCTAGGTGTTTACAGTGTGAGTCGATACAGTAGAATGAGATATGTGTCCAAGGAAGAACGATCATATAAACCCGGTAATATAGTGAATAAGAATAATTGGATAGCGTCGTCAATAGGTGTAACAAGATTGAAATGTTGATACTGCAGCATGTCAGTTAAGACAGCGTGCAAAACAGTATCAGTACAGTATGCAGTGTTGCACAGGCTAGGTTTCGCAAAGTACAACGGGTGAAAACTGTAGTATTTCTTAAGCTTAGCCAATGTAGTACGCGGTTTAGAAACTGTGAAGTTAGATTGTTTCTGTAAAATATGTTTTGTGCGTAAAAGTTTTAGTTGTAAAGAGTGCGAAGTCATGATAATACACGAAGGGGAGATGTGTACTCTCCGACAATCGGCGAGTATATGACCGGCGCCCGCGAGTGTGCCTGAATATATAGAGACTAATTAGCATAATAAGTGCAAACATATGTTAGAGTAAAAAAGCGTAAGTAAAAAAAAGTGTTAGACTAGGTGTTAGAGACTTGCGGATAGTTGTTCACTGTTGCCCTATCGCCACTATAATGACGCGCGCGCGGTACCGATGCCCGTTTTATAGGGGTTGTGTGGCCCCTCCCAACCCCCCCCCCCCTTCCCCTCCCCCTGAGAGGATGACATAAAAGAACAGAACTTCGGAGAGCTCAGTTATTTGTCGGGCGGCGCCGCGAAAGGTTGTAGCAGGGGGAAACATATAGGCGAAGAAAAGTATCGGTAGCCGCAGAAGTTAATTAATTATTCAGGTGCAGGATTGAAAGTAATGTTCCGTGCACGAATAAGTAGGAATACAATTGTCAATTGTACATGTAAATCTTGTACTGTAGCAATAACTATAATATTAGACGGTTGTAAAGTGTATGACCTGCTAATGTGCAAGAAATATCCCGTGCACGACTAAGTGGGATCACAATTGCCAATTGGACAGGTAAATCTTGTTTTGTAGCAACAAGTATAATAGTAGACCGTTGTAAGGTGTATCACCTGCAGGTGTGCAGGAAATGTCCCGTGCATAAATATAGAGACTAATTAGCATATTAAGTGCAAACACATTTTAGAGTAACAAGCGTTAGTTATAAAAGCGCTAGAGACTTACGGATAGTACCTCACCCGACCGATTCCGCCACCGAAATGGCACGCGCGCGGCAGCAACCCCTCTTTTTATGCGATCGATGAGTCACGTGCGACTCCCCTCCAACCCCCTCCCCGAGAAAACCGCATAAAAGAGCGAGCTTTGGGATAGCTCGGTTATTTGTCAGTCGGCTGCGGCTACGGTCACAAGAGTCAGAGGAAGAGACAGATAGTTTAAGAAAAGTATCGGTAATAGCGGAAGTTAATTAATTAATTATTCAGTTGTAGGATTGCAAGTATTGCTCTGTAGATAATCAAGTGGGGGACCACAACTGTGATTGAACAGGTAACTATTGTAGTATAGCAGTAATGTTAATATTAAAAGGTTGTAAAGTGTATAAGCTGCAGGTGTGCAAGAAATGTCTCTCGTACTGTAGCAATAATTATAATAGTAGACGGCCAGCAAGTGTATTACCTGCAGGTGTGCAAGAAATGTCTTGTGTAATGTAGCAATAAGTATATGATTGTAAGGTGTATTACCTGCAGACGTGCAGGAAACATAGCATGCACTATTCCACAGGTAAATCCCGTAGTGTAGCACTAATTATATTAATATGACCGAGAAGTAGCGGTTAGAGTTTAAGTGTTGTTAAAGTAAGAGAGTTATTTGCATATTAAGGAGGAAACAGGTGTGTAAGAATGGAACCTGCAATTAATCAGTGTGAGTTTCCTGCACACGATGTTAATTAGCATATTTATTTAAAAAAAAAAAAAAAAAAAAAAAAAAAAAAATGGAAACTCGACACAAAAATAAAATTGAGATCTATAAAATAACTGGTGTAGTGTTAAGAAATAGTGTAAAAATAATTAAAATGTTAAAATAAATCGTGTGTTATAGTACTATGTGGTATGAACTCACGGATTGGTTGTTTACCGCTGGGGTGTCAGCTCCCTATATGGGAGGCGCGCGAGCTTACCGTCGTTTATATACATGCGGATGGTTACTCATGCATGACCCCCCCCCCCCCCCCGACCGGACCGGAAGCCGGAAGCCCCCCCCCCCCCCGACGTCACAACGTCTTGGGTGTAGCGTGTAAGAAGTACCGACCAGGCCAAGGATTATGAGCATAAGTAATGCATTTCCAAACAATAGTCTATTGTATGTTAAAAACAAGTTGCGTGTTTCGGCGGCCTATTTCCGTTGGAACTATAATTAAGCGGCGGAAGAGGGTGGATAACAATCGACGATAATTATGCTGCCACACGATGGGGAAAGCCGCGGATGTACTTGTCAGCGGATGTAATTTGATGCTATCTAATGCAAATTGAGAGGTACAAGGCTCCACCTGCGTTTTAGGCGACCCACATGTAACAAAGCACATCCGTTTGGAATTTTCCACTGACGTTTCTGGAAAGTTCCGCGCCCCTCAAACCCCTCCCGGCCCCCCACCACTCTGGGAGCCGAGAACTATCCCGACGACTATTGCCGCCGCAGTCGGGCTCGGAACTCTGGACGCAGCGCTCCGACCCGACTCAGAGGGCAACTCAAATGTATAAGCGGCCGATATATATTTGAGTTACTCTTGTTGTTAGGCTATTACTATTTAATATTTGTTGTGTGTGTGTGTGTGTGTGTCTATGGTTTTATGCAAAGTGTTATTTGGTTTTAGTCTTAAGATGTGTTAGTTTTAAGGTTTAACTTGCGCATTGCGATGTTAGCATTAAGGTGTGTTATGGTATTATTTATGTTTAAGAAATGCGTTTTTAATTTTAAGTATTGGATTATGGTGTGTGTGTGTGTGTGTGTGTGTGTGTGTGTGTGTGTGTGTGTGTGTGTGTGTGTGTGTGTGTGTGTGTGTGTGTGTGTGTGTGTGTGTGTGTGTGTGTGTGTGTGTGTGTGCATGTCTATGGCTATGTCTGTGTTTATCTGTGTACTAATAATTTTTTTTTTTATATTCCACAGCTAGCTGTTAGGATGGGTAGATTAAATTTAAATGTAAATGTAAATTGAAGAAGTTCGATTGAACTTCATTAAATATGGGTGGGACATGCGCGTTGTGCCGTAGGTAGCGCATATTTTTATTGTTTTTGATTTTTGTTTCTTAATTTTGGTCAGGCAAAAATATGTTTGGGTGGGTTTAGATTAAGGGTGGGAGGTTAGAGTTGCGTCTTGCATTAGCTGTTCCAGAGTCCCCATTGTAAAATTGGAATGGTCAAGTCCAGTGCCCAGGCCCGAGGCTGGCCGCCCGTATCACAGACTACCAAACTGGATCGCCATGTGCGTGCGGGCCAAAAATTGGGATCCCTCGCAAGACGTAACTTTTTGGGTTGGGATTGGGAGTGTTTGAGGAACACAGGGTGGTGGAGACGGTTACAGTCGCCTCCATCATCTTGGATCATTATTATTTCTTGGTGACCTTGACCTAAATCCACTCATGCATAACCCCCCCCCCCCGACGTCACAACGTCTTAGGTGTACCGTCTTAAGTATAATGTCTTAAGTAAAATGTCTTAAGTGTAGTGTCTTGACCTTGACCTTGACCTTGAACTTGGCGAGCCCCCCCCCCCCCCCCCCCGACGTCAAACGTCTTAAGTGTAGCGTCTTAAGTGTAGCGTCTTAAGTGTAACGTCTTAAGTGTAACGTCTTAAGGGTAACGTCTTGACCTTGACCTTGAACTTGGCGAGCCCCCTCCCCCCCCCCCGACGTCAAACGTCTTAAGTGTAGCGTCTTAAGTGTAGCGTCTTAAGTGTAACGTCTTAAGTGTAACGTCTTAAGGGTAACGTCTTGACCTTGACCTTGAACTTGGCGAGCCCCCCCCCCCCCCGACGTCAAACGTCTTAAGTGTAGCGTCTTAAGTGTAGCGTCTTAAGTGTAACGTCTTAAGTGTAACGTCTTAAGGGTAACGTCTTGACCTTGACCTTGAACTTGGCGAGCCCCCCCCCGCCCCCCCCCCGACGTCACAACGTCTTAAGTGTAGCGTCTTAAGTGTAACGTCTTAAGTGTAACGTCTTGACCTTAAACTTGGCCACCCCCCCCCCAACCCGCCAGCCAAGTGCTAACAAATTTACTTATAACTTGAGAACGGTTTGCCGGAATAGGGCAAGCGATACATCATTGGAAAGCTCTAATTAACAGTAATATTGTGGTAAAGACAGAATTAAATTATTTTCTTTTAATAAAAATTTATTATTAAAAGAAACCCCCCCCCCCCACTCATTGACTTGCCTATATAAGAGTGTTGTGGTTTGCGTTGGGACATTCATTGCCAATAATAGCTATAGTGAACATGTCTCCCCGAGATGCTCCAATATTTTATAATAAATGTACAAAAGTTGAAGAAGTATTGGAGGTGGATGAAGAAATCAATGAAGAAGACGATGTAGAAAACGATGTACAAAACGATGTACAAAGCGATGAAGAAAACAATGAAGAAATTGAAGAGCCTTTGTTAAGTGAAAATGTTGTAACAAGAATATTTGTGGATCCGAATTCTCCAATGGATATTATAGGAAGGTTTGTAATTGAAGTTATGACATGGATAGAAAATGAAAGATTAGTAAACATAGCATCTCCAATTTTAGTTGATGATAGACCCACCTTTGGTGTATATTGGGGTAACAGTGATCTGTTATGGCTATGGGCGGAGGCATATGTGGAGTATTTGCAATTGGAAGAAAATATAGGCTTTAATCATTACTTTTCAGCTTTAGTCTTAACCTACTATTTTTAACATCTCACTAAAAATCTTACCATCCCCCCCCCCACACTACAACTGGGAGGCTATAAAAAGAAAGCAGTAGAGAAGCATTTCATTTCGCTGCTAAATTTCAAAGAGTAAACATCAGAAAGATGTATCAATGTGAAATTTGCTTAGAAACTTTTCATGATAATATTCTACTAGAAATACACAAAGAGTTATTCCATAATAATAATGAAGATGTAACAGAAACCGAAAATGAAGATTTAAAACTATATGGAGAAGAACAACAAGAAGATCAACAAGAAGAACAACAAGAAGATCAACAAGAAGAAGAACAAGAAGAAGAAACATTAGCAGGACCATCTAATGCTATGCCGAGTGTAAAAGTATTTGCTTTAGCAGGTAGAGTAGTAATGCATCACAAAATTCAAAATGAAAAATTGGAATTAGAACAGTTTCTTAAAGAAGCAAGAATAATTGTCAGTAAAACTATAAAAGAAGAACTACAAAGATTAAACTTTATTAAATTTGGCATATTATTAAATGCTATGTTTATTAATGCAGATGAAGAAATGTCTCCTAGAGGATTTATAACAAGAAACCAAACAATTATGGCTACTTCAAATATTGATTCAATAGTTGAAAAGTGTTTTGATGAAATTTTAACTAAAATTCAAGAACATGAAGGAAGAGGATCAGGTTGGAGTTTGCTTAGTATTGAGGGAATGGATTTAAGAATTCACAAACATGGATACGGGCTTATGGGAAGCAGTTACATTCCACTGCCAAAGAAAATACAGGATACAAAGTCGTGTATAAATGTAAAAAATGAAGATACAGAATGTTTTCGTTATGCAATGACATCAAAATTTGTAACACCTAAACATGCGGATAGACCTAGCCAAGAATATGAAAACCAAAGATATAGGTACAATTTCCAAGGGTTGTCGTACCCGGTAGCATTGAAGGATATTACAAAATTTGAAAAACAAAACTGTGGAACATCTGTTAATGTGTTTGGTTTGGACAGTTCAAATAAAGTATATCCTTTAAAGGTTGTAAAGAATGAGCTTGCAGACCACACGGATTTATTGCTAATAACGCAAGGAGATGTTTCTCACTATGTATATATAAGAAGTTTTGAAAGGCTTGTTAGTAAACAATTATCGAAAATTGAACACAAGAAAATAATATGCAAAAGATGTTTTAGTTTTAAGGAAGAAAGAATATCAAACAGAGGATGGATACGAGAACATCAGGAGCTATGTAACAACAACTATGAAGCCAAAATAATATTACCAACAGCAGATAGAGCCGAGCTAAAATTTGAAAAGATATCTCATCAGTATCGTATCCCTATCGTTGTATATGCAGACTTTGAATCTACACTTGTTCCTATTGAAAATGATGATGATGGAGCCAAGAAAAGTGTTAAGTATCAGATACATGATCCAAACAGTTTTTGTTTACTAATTAAATCTACACTGTCAGAAGAGCATTTAAATAAATATGATCTAACATCAAAACCTGTCATATATCGTGGTGAAAGTGCTTCTAAAATTTTCCTTGACCACTTATATGCAATAGCTGAAAAGGTACAAAGATTGTACAGTGATATTGTACCAATGATACCGATGGATGAAGAAGAAGAGATTCAATATGAAAATTCAACCCATTGTTATTTATGTAAAAATGAATATACTATGGAAAATCACAAAGTACGTGATCACGACCATTTAACAGGATATTATAGAGGTGCTGCATGTAACAGATGTAATATTAACTATCAAATTCGCAACTTCATACCTGTAATTTTGCATAACCTTAGTGGTTATGATTCACATTTTATTATACCGGAATTGGGACGAGATGATGGAAGAATCGATGTGATAGCAGAAACCACTGAAAAGTTTATTAGTTTTAGTAAAACGGTTGGAAATATGAAGTTACGTTTTCTAGACTCTTACCGTTTTATGCCATCTAGCTTAAGTAAACTTACTGAAAACTTAAAGAAAGAAAATTTAATAGAAACAATGAAGATTGTAAGTAAAGATAAATTGGACTTGGTTCTCCGCAAAGGTGTTTTTCCCTATGATTACATCGATTGTTTGGAAAAATTTGAAGAAACATCACTTCCGCCAAGAGAAGCCTTCAAGAGTAAGTTGTATGAAGAGGACATTAGTGAAGAGGACTATGAACACGCTTGTAAAGTATGGAATGAACTAGGAATGACAACATTGGGAGAATATTCCGACTTTTATGTTAAATTAGATGTGACTTTACTTTGTGATATAATGGAAGAATTTAGAGATACCTGTTTTGAAGCATATGGATTGGACCCACTTCATTCTTATACATCGCCTGGACTAGCATGGCAAGCTATGCTGAAAGAAACAAAGTGTAGACTTGAACTTATTACAGATATCGATATGGTTTTGATGATAGAGTCAGGTGTTCGTGGAGGATTGACGCAAAGTGTAACTAGATATGTAAAAGCTAACAACAAATATCTCCCAAACTTTAATGCGTCACAACCAACAACATTCTTAGGTTATTTTGACGCAAATAACCTATATGGATGGGCTATGTCAAATCCTCTTCCATATGGTAATTTTAAGTGGGCAAACCCAGATTTGATAGGCAATATAATGGACATACCCAAACACGGAGACATTGGTTACATTTTGGATGTAGACTTTGAGTATCCTGAACAACTGCATGACCACCACTACGATTTACCACTATTGGCCAAGACGGAAATATCTCCAACTGGTAGATGGCCCAAGTTAATGATGACGTTAACCAACAAGTCAAGATATGTAGCTCATTATTGGACAATACAGCAAGCAATAGAATTGGGATTGAAAATAACAAGAATCAATAGAGCAATACAATTTAATCAATCTTGTTGGTTAAAACCATACATCGACAACAACACAAGAAGAAGGACTGCAGCAACATCCGCTTTTCAAAAGGACTTTTTCAAATTAATGAATAATTCAATATTTGGCAAAACGTTGGAAAACAAAAGAAAACATAAAGATGTAAAATTAGTTAGCGATCCGGCGAAATTGCAAAAATTAGTACAAAACCCAAACTTTGGAACGAGTATAATTATTAACGAGAATCTTGTAGCTGTTACCATGAACAAAATCTCAATAACAATGGATCGTCCTCTATATGTGGGAATGTCTATTTTGGATATTTCTAAAACCCACATGTATGACTTTCACTACAACAAGATGGTGAAGTTTTATGGAAGAGAAAACATCGGGATAGCATATATGGATACAGATGCTTTCATTTATTGGATAAGAACAGAAGACATGTATGAAGATCTACGTACTTTTGTATATACTACTGACTTTGACTTTTCAGATTATCCTAGAGATCATCCCAACTATGACTACGATAGAAATAAAAAGGTGTTGGGCAAGTTTAAAGACGAAACAAATGGTGTACCAATGGAAGAAATCGTCGCTTTAATGTCCAAACTGTACTCATTCCAACTATACATCAGTGAAAAGGATGAACATCAAGTGGTGAAGAAAGCCAAAGGCATCAAGACTTCATATCTAAAGAAGAAAGTACAGTTTGAACATTATAAAAGATGTTTGTTTGAAAATGTGGAAACAACCGCAACATTCAACACCATCAGAAGCTACAACCATATATTGTATAGTGTAAAGCAAACAAAGTGGGCATTAAGTTATAAGGATGATAAACGCCACATTCTTGAAAACAACATCAACACATTACCATTCGGCCACTATTCCCTAATCCCCATTGACCAGTAAACCTTTTCTTCGTCCTTTACCTTCTTCCTTTTTCCTTCCGTAAAGAAGAGGGGACATGACAAGCCCAATGTCATGTTCCCTCTTTTTTACACCAACGTAAAATGGCCTTGACCTATATCCTAACCATATATAAAAGAGGATAAACCATTCTAGAGATCAGTACCTTTACAAGCGATGTGGAAGACACAACTGAAGATGGAAGACTTAAAAAATAAAATTGTAAATGAACTTCATAAGCCAGCAAGAAGAAAATTTCCTAGAAGAAGTACAGTTATAAAAGGAATGAATGATCTTTTCCAAGCCGATCTCATTGAAATGATACCACATAGTAACTTGAATAAAGGATTCAAATACATTTTAGCGATTATAGACTGTTTTACTAAAGTGGCTGATGCCTTACCGCTAAAGGACAAGACTGGTAAAAGTGTTACGAAAGCTATGGAAACGGCTATACGAAGAAATAAATTCAACATCAAACATCTACAAACTGATGATGGGAAAGAGTATTTTAACAAAGACTTTGCAGCTTTAATGAAGAAGTATAAAATAAATCATTATTCTACAAATTCTGAAGTTAAAGCTTCAATAATAGAAAGATTCAATAGAACATTAAAAGGAGCAATGTATAAAACATTTTCCAAACGAGCATCATATGTTTGGTATGATATCTTACCGCAACTTATAAAAGAATATAACAACAAGTATCATCGAACCATTGGTATGAAGCCTAACCAAGTAAATAGCGGTAATGCTAAGATGGTATTAAAACGTATTAGGAATAATACAACTCCTAAACATGAAAAAATGCAGCCTAAAACATTTAAAGTTGATGATAAAGTTCGTATAAGTAAGTACAAAGGAGTATTTAGTAAAAGGTATCTGCCAAACTGGACTAATGAAGTATTTACAATCTATAAAGTGCAACCAACAATACCTGAAACTTACATCTTAAAGGACAACAAGGGTGAATTACTCGAAGGTGGATTCTACGGGCATGAGTTGTTAAAATCATCAGTCGGCGATGTATATCTTGTTGAAAAGATTTTACAAAGAAAAAAGGATAAGGTTAAAGTACGTTGGTTGGGATTTGATAAAAGTGAAGACTCTTGGATCCCTACAAGAGACTTGGTGTAACAATTTATGAACTCATTACGTGTTTAACCTTTACACAAGATGGAGATTGTGCAACAAAAGGATCGATTTTTTATTAATAATATTGATGAATTAACAGTTGACAACGACAAGTTAAATCATGGAAAACATGGTGAACTACTGCCAAACACAATAAGATGTTTAATAACTGGACCGTCAAATTGTGGAAAGACTAATGTGGTTTTTAACTTAATAACAAATCCTAAAGGACTACGTTTCAACAACATTTACATTTTTTCCAAATCTTTGCAACAACCCAAATACCAATTATTGGATAAGGTACTCGCAAGTGTGCCTGAAGTTAATTTTTACAAGTTTAATGCTAGTGAAACTATAATGGAGCCAAACGAGGCTAAACCATTTTCTATATTTATAATCGATGATGTATCTTGTGAAAATCATGACACTATTAGAAGTTATTTTGCCATGGGGAGACATTACAATATTGATAGCATTTATATTGGTCAAACTTACAGTAAAATTCCAAAACAACTAATAAGAGATAATGCAAATCTACTTATTATCTTCAAGCAGGATGAAACAAATTTAAAGCACATATATAATGATCATGTAAATGCAGACATGTCATTTGATAAATTTAAAGAAATGTGTGGCAAAGCATGGGCTGAAAAATATGGATTTCTAGTTATTATGAAAGAAGAAGCTATAAAAAATGGAAGATATCGTATAGGGTTGGATAAATTTGTATTAATCCATTGAACGATTGATGATACGTTTAGTAATAGATTGGTCTTCGCAGCGTAAACATGGTGAACCAAGAAAAACTATTAAAAGAAATAAAATCACTGAGTGACTCGATTAGACTTAAAAATCGAGCATTAAGAATGGGTTTGAATGAAAGAGAAGAATTTCTGGAGACTACATTTAAGCCTATTACAGAACCTTTAAAACAGATAACAGAAACTATTGGTAAACCTCGTTATGAAGGAGATGTTTTGCTACCTGTTTCTAAATTTGAAGTAAAAAGTTTGAAAAAGGAAGAAGATGATGATTCTTACACAAGTGATAGTGAAGTTTCTCAAAAAGAAGAAGAAACAAGACAAGAAGAACCAGAAATAAATGTTGAAAAAGAAGAAGAACAAGAACAACATATACCTGAAGCAGAACAATCAATTCCAAATCTAACAAAATTAAGTAGTGATATATTGCAACAAGGACCTCTTGGAAGAAAGTATATTATGAAGATGTTACATGAAATAAAAGATAACCCAAAATTACACAAGTCACATGTATATGGTGCGAGAATTGATGGAAATGAATTAAAAATAGGGGATTCAAAAGTACATTTGACTGAAGATGATGATATTGTTATTGGTGAGCATAAATATAAAGGAACAAAAGGATTATTTGAACTGATTTTCAAAAATATACCTATAAGATATACGCTTCAAGATTTAAATACTTTTAAAGAAATTTTGCAAAATACTAATGCCCATAAGAAGAATTACTCCAAAGATTCAATGATAAATAGAACACGTGCAACTAAATATACGGTTGTAATAAAAAGATTGTTTCCCCTGAAAAAACTACCAACATTACGAACTGCACCAGCTGTGAAGAAACCGCTTAAGAGGAAGTCATTATCACTTATGGACTTATCACTTATTGATGAATATGGTAAAAAGAAAAAAGGAGAAACTTCGACATCTGGTAAAGGTTTAATGAAAAACCTATATAATACAAATGTGATTTACTATAATGATATAAACAAATTGGTTGATAGAATGAGACTATTACATGAAGCCATGGAAGCTGGTCATACAGGTTTAAATAATGAATAGGTGGCTTTAGTTGACGAACTTCGAAATCGTGGAATAGTTGTATAAATCATCACGGATATATAAGAAAGCTGTGAGCATACAGTGGATCAGTTCAATCATGAGCGTCGACAAGTTCGGACGGTACTCCGGGCTAGGAGTACAAGGAGGAGAAAACAGAAAAAGAAGTGGATTGCCGCAAACACCTGAAGGTGACTATGATATGAGTAACAAACGTTTAAAATTTGTTAAAGACCCAGAAGAAGATACTGATGGAGCGAATTTAAAGACAGTAAAAGAGGCTACTTCAACATCATTGAAATTAGACAAGAATACTTACGATGTTAAATCACATAGAATAATTAATGTTGGTAAACCAACTGACAGTTCTGATGCAATTACTAAAGAGTATTTATCATCTGAACTTTCAAATACTTTAAAATTACAATGGGGTAATAATTTAAAAGATGGACAGACATATGATGCTGGAAATCATAGAATAACCAACGTGGCAAATCCAAAAAAATGATAAAGATTCAGTTAATAAAGAATATTTACATTCTATAATACCGGAAAAGACTCAACGCGGATTTTCTTTTTATAAATTTATAATAAATGACATTGGATACCCAAAGGAAGATGGGGATGCTGTAAACCTGAAATACATCAAGGACAACTGTATTTTACAAGATGGTGATGAAATCCATTGTCATGGGAAAGTGTTGTCAAATGTAAAGTTCGGTTCTCAACCAAAAGACGCTGTTACTATGGAACAATTATCTAAAGAATTAAAAAGGGGAACATCGAATTTTGTAAAACATGAAGATGCCGTGCTAAAGCGAGGAGATACATTTATACATGGAAATGAAAAGTTTAATTTAATGCAAGGAAATAATGATGAATGGGATGCAGGACATAAAACAATAACAAATGGAAGATTTGGTATAAAAGATACAGATGTACCTCTAATGGTGCAAACATTAATTGCGAGTGGTGGTACATTAGGTACATACAATGGTCGTAATAGAAGAATAAAAGATATTTATCCTGGTTATGAAGATGATGATTGTGTTACATTGAGACAAACAATAACTTGGGATAAACACTTTGGGACCAAATATGATGCAAAGATGAAGAAAATAATTAATATTTTACCAGGAGAAGATTTAAATGATGCTGCTACTATTGGACAAGTCATAACAACGTCGAAAAGTGATTCGACTGCTTACACGTGTAATGATAAACGTATTATGCAGTTACACGATCCCCAACATCCAAAAGATGCTGTAACTTTAGACTGTTTAATAAGAATAGTGGGCAATTTACTTATCGATACCCACAATCATATAGCTAGTACAACGAGTCATGTGATGATTCAACCCGATGAACGAGAAGCTTGGATTAAAAATAGAATTATAAATCAGTATATAATTAATTTGAATAATTAAGTATTTAAATATAAAAATTGTGCATGTGTTATTCATTTATGTAAAGCAGCTCGTGGAGTAAACACGCTGGTTATATAAGACGACATAATGAAGACCGCAACGCTCAGTCGTCGTCAAGACAGCGGCAAGAAAGGACGTGGTATAACATCAGCTGCGTTATCCCTGCTAAGACGGATTCCTGTTGGTGCTGTTCTAAATCGAGCAATAGACGCTTTACCATACGAATTTCATCTGCCCGGAGGCTATCAATATTGTGGACCCGGAACTAAGTTGGCAAAACGTTTAGCAAGAGGAGATCCTGGAATTAATAAATTAGATCAAGCTTGCAAAGAACACGATATAGCGTATTCCAAGTTTGCAGATTCAACAAATAGATCAATAGCGGATAGAGCGCTAGCGGAAAAAGCTTGGCAAAGGGTTAAATCAAGTGACGCCAGTATTGCGGAAAAAGCAGCAGCTTGGGCAGTGACAACAGCCATGAAGACGAAAGCTAAGTTTGGTGGTGGAAGACAACGCGGGAGAAAACCTAGTAAAAAAGAAGCTGCAAAAAGAGGTGGGAACATCAAAAGAAGACGTCGCACTAACCCTAAAAGGAAAGTCAAGAAAACATCCATATGGTCAATGGTAAAAAACGGATCGGGTCTTTACTTAAGACCGTACCGTGTGTATTAAATGAGAAGAATAAATTGATAATTCCAAATGAAGCATTAACAAACTATCAATTGTCAAAATATGTGAAATGTTTAAGAATACCATTCTTCAGAGGAGTTTTTATGAAAGATACATTACCAAATAGAGTGTGGAAAAATGAAACTGGAATAGTAAACTTAGACTCTAATTATGGACCAGGTACTCATTGGGTATGTTATAAAAAAACTTGGAGAAAATGTTTACTACTTTGATAGTTTTTGAAATTTACCGCCACCAAAAGAACTTCAACATTATTTTCGGTACTCCAAGAATATATTCTACAACTACAAAAGAGAGCAACCTAGCAATACAGAAATATGCGGACATTTATGTTTAGAGTTCCTAGCGAAGAGCGTCAGTCAGCTTTAAGATGTCATCGTATACAGTGTCGCTGAGCGGAAATTCGTCAACATTGAAAAGTACACTTTTCCCAGCGTTACGTTTATCTACGGACAAACTATGGGAAGCAGCATTATTGGATTTGACTACATACAATTCAATTCCCAATGTTACAGAAGGAAAAAATAATTTACTACATTATTATGAGAGTAAAGATGAAAAAGGAAATTATTCACAATTAAAAATAATTCCATTATCTACAGGAGCATATGAAATAGACGATATAAACCAAGTATTACAAAAGAAACTTGGAGAAGAAAATATTTCTATAAAAGGTAATAATAATACATTGAAAGCAGAAATAACTTCGAAGTATTATATAGATTTTAGTTTAGACCACTCAATCGGCAATTTGCTCGGATTTTCAAAGAAGAAAGGAATTTTAGCTCCTGGAAATGATTATACTGGCGATACAACAGTAACAATATTAAAGGTGAACAGTATTGATGTAACGTGTAATATTATACACGGATCATATAGAGATGGAGTAAATCAACATATATTACACACATTTTACCCGACAGTAGCTCCTGGTTTTAAAATAGTTGAGAAGCCACAAAACCTGATATACCTACCGTTAAACACCAGTTTCATTTCAGACATCGTACTGAACATATTGGATCAAGACGGCATTAGTGTTGACTTTAGAGGAGAAACAATAACTATACGGTTACATATCAGAGCGGCAACATAAAGTCAACATGGGATTATCATTTAAACCACAACGGAAGAGTCGGGAGCTCAGTAGCTCCTCAACATTCGACGAGTTAACACCGGACAACATACGCTTCCTACAGAAGATCGGACTAAAACTTGCCAACCATGGATATACTGGATATAGCACAAGGACCGACATTCGACGAAACCCTATGGGAGAAGGAATATCACACTCACAACCATGTGAATATTACACATATATTACACATTACCATGTGAAAGTTATTTATATATCGAAGGAAGAGTAACAACATTGGATGGAAAATCTTGTACCAATTTATATTAACTAATTAATTTAATAAAAAAAATTGTCATTCCAAAATTAGCAATAAAAAAAAATCAAATAAATGAAGCCGGTTAATAAAGACGTTGAGATCTATTTGTAACTGGAAATATCCAGATTAGGAAACGTTCCTGTCAATGACTGCAAACTATAATCTCGAACCCAAATTGGTTGTGATCGACGTGTGTCGTCACGGTCCAAAAGTTATAAGTAGGAGTGCCGTGGCCTTCTGCCGCCCTTCTGTAATTAGCTTCCACAGTGAAACAGTATTAAGTTAAAGTGTTTATCTTGATCCCCCACGTGGGTAAGTAAAGTTAATTATTTCTATTAAATAGTTCGAGATTAGAGTATCAATGTCATCATTTCAATAAATTGTCATAAATTAATAATTTCAGATTAAATAAATGTTTAAATTCAATTAAGTAATCAAACTGTTCTTTTTTAGGGTTCATGTAAATGCTAGAGTCTTAACCGGCTTCAAAATAAAGTAAAGTTAAATAAACTAAGAGAAAAGAGTAATTTTAGAAGAGGATTGTTGTATATAAAAGGTTTAAATTTGATCTGGAATGAATAAACCAAATTCTATGAAGAAGATGTTTTTTTATGTTTTTTTTAAGAAGAACCTAAGAAAAATACCTTTTTTAAGTGCAGTGCTTTACAACGTCTACTGTAAATCTAAATTAATTATGTGTATCTTAATTTTATGAAAGACTTTGATTCCTTAACGGTACACATTAAATGCGCGACTCTGCTAGTATATACTTGTTGCTTCATGTCTGAAGTCATTAGATGTGTGATTAATTATTAGCAAGTGATTTTATAAATTAGGCCAAAGCAAAATGGGTTCTCATGTAGACTTACTGTTAAAAAATGAACTGGTTTACGAACTCACAGTTAGAGGTGTTAAAGTTGATTCAACTACAACTGTTAACGACTTAAGAAAACAATTACGTTCAGTGTTAAAACTAAATATTGAGCCTAGTGCCCACAATCTAAGTAAAATTTTGGTTGTTGCTGATGAAATTAATTCGATTAAGGTTGCTGTCGAAGCTTTAAAGTTAAAAACACAAGATTGCATTAAAGAAAAAAGAGTTGTTGATTTTCTTAAATGCAAAACAAAGGTCAACCATTATTTGCTAAGAATTAATATTTTGTCTAATTTTAAATTGAGCGAAGATGTCAAAACTAAATTGGAAGAGATTAAACTTCGCATTACAGAGTGTGAATCTGACCTAGATAAGGTTGAGGTAGATAAAGACTTGGAAAGCGGCATTGAACGTAAACTAAATGAATCCTATGATGAGGAAGATGAAGTTGACGTAAATTTGAGGTCTAAATTAAATACGTCAGTAATTTCAAAAGCATCACAAAGTAGTGAGCTAAACATGTTTGCCAAACTGTCAAACCCCATTGAAAAACATTTGAGAAATTTAAAGTCAACTAATGGTCTAAATGTAAATGAACTTTTGGATTTCATCAAAGTAATTTTAAAATTGGATAAAGAAACTCACCTCCCAGACTCTCAAATTTTAGATTTAGTTTTAGGGTACACAAGTGGTCCTTTGTATAATAAACTTGTTGAATGTAAACAATCAGGGAAATCTCTTAAAGAAGTACATATTTTGCTACTGAGTTATTTTGTACCACTAGGGTTGAGGGAAAATTTGAAGCGAGACCTGGTAAATAGGCCCCAAAAGCATAACGAACCTTTAAATTGCTATATAATTTCTGTTAAGGAAAATGCAAAATTGTTGAATTGTTTGTATTCAGAGAATGAGCTCGTAAAATTCATTGTAATGGGTTTAAATCAAGTAACCAGATGTCGTCTTGCTTTAACAAAAGAGCCAGTTAATTTTGAAGAGTTGGAATTGTTGTGTGTTCATGAACAAAATGTTGCATATGAGGATTCTCGTAGGGGTATCATAAGACCAAATAAGGTAGCTTCAATCCAGCATACATATTCACCGAGGAAATGTTTTAATTGTAATAAAATAGGACATATTGCTAGTCAGTGTAGGCAACGCATTAGCACTCAATCACGCGTCCCAAATCAAAGTTTTCAAAACCGTTCTTCAAAATTTAATGAGTCAAAAAACGCGTGATGAGGGGTGATTCGCCAAACCGGTTAGGCAGGGTCTCACCCCGGAGTAAAAATAGTAACAACAACACTAAAATCAATCGTTTTCTGAGGCTTAAAGAAAGGCGCAAGTTTAAAAAGGAGATAAAAAAGTCGGAAAATACACTGGTTGTAAACAATGAAAATTGGTTAAATCTCAAGGTTGAAACAAATTGTGCTAATGGGTTACCCACATTGAAAATTGATTTTTCTAAGAATTGTTTAGAGAAAGGGTTAGTAGATACTGGTAGCTCTGTGAATTTAATAAGTGAAGAAATGTTACACAATTTAAAGTCAAAGAAATTAGTGAAGGAAATATATGAGTCAAATGTAGCTTGTAAAACAGCAAATAATACTAGTGTGAAAATTCTTGGGTATTGTAAATTAAAGATAAAGATTTACAGATATACTTGGTACGTTAAGTTTCACGTTGCAAAATGTTTATCTTGGAATGTCATACTAGGAAGTGATTTTATAAAAAAATCAGGAATGTTAATAGATTTAAATAATGATTGTTGTAGCTTCAAGTTTGACCCAGAGAATAAAATTGAATTTGAATGTAATGTAAGTAGCTTTGTATGCAATGTGAATCAAAACGTTCAAGTAGGTCTGCACAAAGCGACAAATGATGTAATTAGGCTGATAGAAGAATTCCCTAAGGTGTTTACTGATAAGATAGGAGCCGCTATTGACTATGAAGTAGATTTAAAATTAAAGGATCCGACTCCAGTGTGTCTCAAAACTTATCCAATGTCTCCCCCGAGAATGTCAGCTATGAAGGACATTATTGATGATTTATTAGCACAAAATATAATTAGACCGTCTTTATCCGCATATGCCAGCCCTACATTCCTTGTCAAGAAACCGAATTCAGATAAGTTTAGGCTTGTAATTAACTACAGTCAATTAAACAAAAAAATTGAACAAGTTAATTACCCAATAGGAGACTGTAATCAAGTGTGTCAGTATTTGCAAGGCTGTAAATATTTTACCGTCTTAGATCTCTGCAATAGCTTTCACCAAATTAAGCTAAGCGAGAAGAGTAAACACATAACAGCATTTACCACACCTTTTTCGAGTTATGAGTGGAACCGTATTCCTTATGGTTTACATCTTGGTTCCGGTGTATTGAGTTCATACTTAAACAAAGTTTTTGATGACATAAAATTTAAATGTGTAATTAACTTTGTAGATGACTTAATTGTGTTTTCTAAAAGCTATGAACAACATATTAAAGACTTAAGAGAAGTTATATCAAGGCTTAGTAAACACAATTTGACGGTTAATCCTCAAAAGGCAAAGTTTGTGTTTAAGGAAATTAAGTATTTGGGTTATTTAATATCAGAAGACAATATCTGCATTGACCCAGACCGAACACAAGCTATTAAGAACTGTCCGGTTCCAAAGGATGCCAAGGAAGTTGCTAGATTTATCGGGATGGTATCATACTTTTCACATTTCATTCGTAACTTTTCAGACATTGCAAGTCCTTTAAATGAGTTACGTAAGAAAAACAAAAAGTTTGTGTGGGATGAAGAATGTCAAGCTAGTTTTGTTAAACTAAAAGACTGTATTATGAACCCTCCTGTATTAGCTGTTCCTGATTACAGTAAACCATTTGTTTTAAATTGTGATGCTAGTGATAGAGCTTGTGGCAGCTGTTTAATGCAAAATGTAGATAATAATTTAAAGCCAGTTGCATTTTACTCAAGGAAATTCAATGAAGCAGAAAAATGTTTATCTGTGTATGAAAAAGAAGCTTTATCAATTGTTTGTTCCATAAATAAATTCAGATCTTACTTAGAGGTACAGCCATTCATACTTAAAACTGATAACAGTGCACTTGCGTGGGTATTGTCTAATTTTAGAAAACTTGGTAAAATTGGGCGTTGGTGTGAAGTTATTTTAAGCCTTCCTTTCACTATTGAACATGTTAAGGGAAGTGATAATAAGGTTGCCGATTATTTATCAAGAATTTTTGCCACAGTAAATGAGTCAGAACAAATTCAGTTGAGTAACATTGTAAATACAAAAAAGCCTATTGAGTGTAAATACAACAAATCCCGCGTGTGTCAAAACAAAGAACTTGCTTTAATTGAGAGTATAAACTCAATTAATAACTTCCCAGTAGCTTTCAGTGATTTTAAATTTCACCAGCAAAATGATGAGGAAATAGCTGCTATTATAGACAGTGTTAAAAAGGATGAAAATCAGTTGTGTTTTTATCTTAACAAAGGTGTTTTGATGTACAAGAAGAGTAATAATAGCACTCCAAAAATATATTTACCAAAGGATCTAGTGGACATGGTTTTTAAGTATTTTCACAATTCTTTAACTGCAAGTCATATGGGAATTTATAAAACTGTTCAACGTGTAACTCAGTATTTCTACAGACCGAATTTAATCAATGAAATCAAACAAAAGGTAAAAGAATGTGACCTCTGTTATAAAGGTAAGCCTGCTCTTAGAATTTATAACGGACCTTTAATTTCTAGTTACTCAGAAAATGTAATGGACAAACTTTATATTGATGTGTTTGGCCCTCTCACTAGAGGAAAGTTTATGAATAAGAACATACTAATCATAGTTGATGATTTCAGTAAGTATGTCTGGATTGTTCCAATTCGTGAAGCTACGTCTTTCAATATAATTAAATCACTTGAAAATGTTGTTTTTAAGAATTTTTCCTTGTGTAAAGAAGTAGTGACTGACAATGCTAAGTATTTCACTAGTGCACAATTTAAGAACTTTTTATTTAATAATGGTGTTGTACACAAAACAATAACACCATATGTCCCAAGGAGTAATAAATCTGAACGTTATTTGAGAAATTTGAAATCAATATTTCAAATTTATTTTCATGAAAATCATGCATGTTGGGACACTAAGTTGTGTGACATACAAATTGCTATGAATTCAGCTGTAAATGAATCAATAAACTGTTCACCTTTTGAAGTTATGTTCCAGAGAAAACCAAATCTAGTTTTAACTAATTTGTGGAATTTAAATGAGCTTATGAATAATAAAGTTGTTTCCAGGGACATTTCTGATAAACTTTCCAGGGTTGTAAACAATTTAAAAAAGTCAATCCATAAAAATCGCTCAAGAGAACTGTATAATGAGAAAAACTCGACCCATCCATTCAAAAAAGGAAGTATAGTGTTTGTAAAAACCTACAGCTTGAGTGACAAAAGTAAAAAGTTTATGCAGAAAATGGCTTTGAGGTATGATGGACCATACAAGGTAATTTATTTCATAACCGATGTTAGCTGTTTGGTCCAGAAGTTAAGCGACTTGAATGTGGTAAGAAGGTGTCATATTTCACAGTTAAAATTGAAGAAATAAAAAAAGGTGAGAGTAAACAAAATGAATGAGAGGACATTCTAGGTATAAGTAGAAGTAATTGAATTTATGTAAATATTTAGTTTTAGGTGCTCTTGTATTTGATTGTTTTAGGTGTGAAGAATTGAGAAAGGAGAGTAATCAATGGAATTATATTCCCTATTTCCTCACACATAGATCAAAATGACTTTGAAAACTGTTAATCTTAAGTTGTAAATATATTTAGTATAATATTTTTTGTATTTGACTGTATGTAATATCATTTCTTTGTGATTTTCAGGTGAAATTAAAACTGATGTTAATTTTTATGCGAAACAAAATAATTAATTAGTATTAGTATACAATTAGTATGCATTTAACCATGCTATGTTCCAGGTAATAAAGAAATGTGTGGTATGAGAAAAGCAAAACCACTTTTGCATTTTTTTTGAAATAATAATGATCAATATATGAAGGTAAAAAAAAATCATAATATAATCTTTTAGTACACAGGCTTGACGGTACTATGTTCAGATATTGTGGTCAGACTGAACCAAATACAAAATTGACCACGTGTGGACACAATTAATACAAAATAAGCATGCGTATAACCGCTATGTTTGTATTATTTCTGTTTGAAGTTCAAGGTTATATAAGAAATTAACCTGACTGTAAAAAAGAAGGTTTTATTTAGTATTTCAGTATGTATTCTCAAGGAAAGAATTAATTTAAGTTGTATTTCTGTGGTATAAAATTGCAATATAAAAGTATTTAATTTGTAAAATGTAAAATGTTTTATTTTTATCGTACGTCTGGATGTCATGATAAAGATTTTTCGTAAAATGTAACACAGTTAAAGAAAGTGTTACCTTTGTATGTGGATATCCAAACTCACTTGACTCACTCTCACTACAAACACAATGACTCACACAGATTCTCACAAATACTTACTTGCGCGCACGACTTACACATTCTCACATTACTTTTCACACTTCTCACTATTTCACTCTCACTCACTCGGGTATTCCACACTACATAGGGAGAAGAATTTCATACTTTATTATAATTTAGCTAATAAATTTTAAATGGTGTTACATATTGCTCGAGTTGTATGGAGGACAGACAGACGGACAGCCAAGATATTGCAATCCAGCGCGGAGCGACAAGCAGTTTTGGGGAGCAAAGGATGCACGCATTCTTGACCTTTGAATGGACTTCCGCTTTCACTTTTATGGGCTTCTACAATCGTTCCACTGGAAGATGAGCTGTCGCAGCTGATAAGGAATATTTTGTTATGCTTGATTCTGTGAAGGATGGACTATAATTTTTTTTATTTCATTGTTATTTGAAGAATTGAATGTTAATTTAATAATATTTATTAGGTTTTGTTTTTCTGATTTAAAATAAGAATGCCAATTTTTTTTCTCGAAGGGAGGAAATCTGTACCAATTTATATTAACTAATTAATTTAATAAAAAAAATTGTCATTCCAAAATTAGCAATAAAAAAAAATCAAATAAATGAAGCCGGTTAATAAAGACGTTGAGATCTATTTGTAACTGGAAATATCCAGATTAGGAAACGTTCCTGTCAATGACTGCAAACTATAATCTCGAACCCAAATTGGTTGTGATCGACGTGTGTCGTCACGGTCCAAAAGTTATAAGTAGGAGTGCCGTGGCCTTCTGCCGCCCTTCTGTAATTAGCTTCCACAGTGAAACAGTATTAAGTTAAAGTGTTTATCTTGATCCCCCACGTGGGTAAGTAAAGTTAATTATTTCTATTAAATAGTTCGAGATTAGAGTATCAATGTCATCATTTCAATAAATTGTCATAAATTAATAATTTCAGATTAAATAAATGTTTAAATTCAATTAAGTAATCAAACTGTTCTTTTTTAGGGTTCATGTAAATGCTAGAGTCTTAACCGGCTTCAAAATAAAGTAAAGTTAAATAAACTAAGAGAAAAGAGTAATTTTAGAAGAGGATTGTTGTATATAAAAGGTTTAAATTTGATCTGGAATGAATAAACCAAATTCTATGAAGAAGATGTTTTTTTATGTTTTTTTAAGAAGAACCTAAGAAAAATACCTTTTTTAAGTGCAGTGCTTTACAACGTCTACTGTAAATCTAAATTAATTATGTGTATCTTAATTTTATGAAAGACTTTGATTCCTTAACGGTACAATCTGGTTCAACTGTTCCTTTTATAAATAACCCTATGGCATATCTGTTTGATGAAATTAGATATGAGATATCTGGAGTAACAGTTGATTCAACAAAAAAAACATTGTAGATGTGTTGTCCGTCGGGCTGCACTTTGTGGTTGTAGAGTCGCAGGAGCGCTTTCGGCGTTTCGCCATTGTCAACTGCTACTGACAGACAATCAACTGACAGTAGCAGTTGACAATGGCGAAACGCCGAAAGCGCTCCTGCGACTCTACAACCACAAAGTGCAGCCCGACGGACAACACATCTACAATGTTGCTTCACGGCTCACGGACCTCATCACAATCTTCATTTGAATCAACAAAAAAAAGTTGGTATATCAACAACTTTAAAAGGATTGACTTCAATAACACCTCATGAAAAGAATTCTTTGATCTCGGCTGGATGGGTGACTCCTGATAAAGACACTATTACTCCTAATTCAAAAGGTTACTTTGATTTTAATGTACCTTTACGATTGCTTTTGGGATTCGCAGAAGATTACAAAAGAATAATAATAAACGTAAAGCAAGAACTGGTACTGCTCAGATCTTCAACAAATAAGGATGTAATACAAGCGCCAAGTGGAACTAAAGATGCCGATTTGGAATGGCAACTTCAATTGGATAAAGTTGTATGGAGAGTACCTCATGTCAGATTGGCGGATGAACATCGAGTATTATTATTGAAAAAATTAAAATCTGACCGTGATATTGTGATACCATTTAGAAGTTGGGAATTTCATGAATACCCCATATTGCCTCAAACAGAAAGACAAACATGGACTGTTAAAACCTCTACTTATTTAGAACGGGCAAGGTACATAATAGTCGGTTTTCAGACTAAACGAAAAGATGTTATAACTGCGCACGCTGGTCAATTTGACCATTGCAAGATAAAGAATTGCAAAGTTTTTCTAAACTCTCAGTTCTTTCCATATGACAGTTTAAATGTTTCATTTGACAAGAAACGTTATTCCATTCTATATGACATGTATGCAAGATTTCAATCGTCATATTATGGTAAGACGAATACACCACTTTTATCACCAGAACAATTTTATTCAAAAGCTCCAATTGTCGTAATCGATTGTTCAAAACAAAATGAATCTGTGAAATCTTCAAGTGTAGATATAAAAATTGAAATGGAATTTGAAGATAAAATACCAGATGGAACTTCAGCATACTGTTTAATTCTACATGACAAAATAGTTACTTACACACCGCTGACAGGAACCGTGAAGAATGTACTTTAAGAAGGATTAATACAACATCTGCACGATTTGTAAGGTTTTTACAAAAGATCAATAATATCTAGGTCATCTGCGAGTATAAAAGCGAGAAAGAAGAGCTGGAAATTCATTTCATCTTTGATTGTCGTATGGGTAACATCGTCCGCAAGATGAGTTCTACTACATCAAGTGCTAATGAAGAAACTACACCTCTTATGGCTGACAATAGTTTGGATATAGAAAGACAAGTTGAACAGGAAATGGAAGAGTTCCTCAAGTTTAAACATAAGAAGACAGAAGAAGAAGAGGAAGTTGAAAAAGAAACAAAGAAAAGGAAAATTGAAGATAACATTCCCGCTAACATCTTAACGGAAGTATTTCTTCGAATATTTTATCCTATTTCTTCTTGTATGACAAAGACTGTGTCTGCTGGAGTAATGAAATCATTGGATTACTCTCCAACTGTTATTTTGAATCACGGATCTAAAATGGTAACCTTCACTGAATCTTCTTGGGAATCTTTTATGAAACATATACATCTTTTGGAATGCTATTTGAGTAACAATACGTTTGGAAGAAAAACAAAACTAGGTTTGTTCGAATCAAATATTGAAATCGATATTGTTAAACAACGTGGTCAACAACTAGTTCGATTTAGAGATTTAACTAAATATAATATAAAAATACATTTGACAAAAGAAGAGTTTTACGCTTTAACTTGTGCTACTGGTTCTATAACAAGATATTTAAAACAGCTAATATTCTCAAGTACAATTATCAAAGACTATTTAATTGATGCATTGGATAGACAACCATATGTTCCAATCCTATACGGTCCAGTAGATACTTCAATCTTCAATAGGATACCGCATGAAGTAGAGATGTGGAGACAGTTACACCACAATCAAACCAACTTTAATTTAGATGAAGAAGAAAAGCAAGAAAACAAGGAAAACGAATCACGTTTCAACAATCAACAATCGACAACAAATTAAACAGACAAAGAATATTGTAAGTAAGAAGAAGAAGAATGTTGGAGTATAAAAGGCTGCCAATCTGCATTGACATACCAGTTGTATACTGAACGTCATCATGGATAAACGAGTTTCATTCTCTAAGAAGACGGAAATAATGGAAGTAAAGCGAGGTATCATAGAGTTTCAGGCATTCCGTGGTAATGATGGAAATTTTATAATCAAAGAGTTAGTGGTACTAGATATGATAACATCTGTTGTTTATCACTTTTTATTCATGCCTCCTTTGCCGTTCAACAGATTAACAACCAAGGCTAAAGTAACAAACAAATGGTTGATGAAACATTTTCATAATCTAACATGGGATGAAGGTTTTATAACCTACAATATGATGCCACACATTATGAATCATTTCTGCAAAGAGTTCAAAACTATTTTTACAAGAGGATTGGAAAAAGTAAATTGGATACAAGCATATACAAACCATGAAGTGATAAATGTGCAAATGGAAAAAGATTTTTATTGCTACTTTGCTAACATCTGTATTGCATCTAAAAACTTTAAACATCGGCAGTCTCAATGTGCTTTAAAGAACGCATATCGTTTGAATGTCTATCTCCAGCAAAGTGGTGGGGGAAGCGATGGGTATAAAAGCGAGAGCGGCACTATGACAATGCATGAGTATTGCTCTAACCTCCGAGGAGTCAACACCTCTGACGCGCAAGCACAAGAAGAAGAAGACGAACAATATTAAGAAGACAAATAATGGCATCGCAAAATTTTCTACAGTCACTTGTTGATCAATTCAACAAACATTCTAAATCTACTATACTACCGACAAAGAAATGTTCAGAGTTGAAGGAAGAAAAACATTACATTATTCACACTATTAAGAAGATGGAAACATCAATTGGAGATGCCATCAATTGCACATTGAGTGAAGCACCCTACACACCTGGTGATGAACCGAAATTTCAAGTATTTCTTCCCAAACGCTTTGTTCAACTGCTGCAGAATGAAGATTTACGACTGATTCACCCCGGCGCACTCTATTTGGCATCCCACGGTCCAAGCGGAACCAACTCTACTGAACTTACACTTCATGTTATGCCTATTAGCAACTAGTCTGTAATTTGTATATACTGTTGTACATGTGTGTAACCGATTTTAAATAAATAAAAATGAAAAAAAATAAGAAAAGGCAACATATCGATAGTGTTTCTGCACTATCGATATGTTGCTTTTTTTAAAAACACGTTTGGATGACCTTGACCTAGTTTCGAGGGTATATAAAGGCCGTAATTTTCTTGAAGATCTCATCAGTCTACGACTACCTTTCGTGCTGTACACATCTCTGTTGGCTCTCCAGTTATTACAAATAACAACATGTCTCTTAAGGTTAAGTGTGCATCATACGATACCACCACCATCACAACTTTTGAAGAACTCGACGATTTTACTAATGAACTGCGAGTGTTACTTGCCGGTGGTTATCGTTTAAATATTGATGTTTATGCTAACAACATGAGGATGTTTCCTAAACAAAAGTTCTGCAACGAAGAAGTATTCGTTTCCACACAACCTTCAACTACAACACCATCTACTCAAAGTAATGTTAAGTTCCAGAAATATTACTAATGTTAAATAATATCAAGTGGTCGCTGTAGCATCTATAAAAGGAACGTGTAACCTAACAGAATCATCATTTGCTCTCCAACTGACACAACATATATTCTACGGATCATTCGATACGTTTCTCATTTTTATTTCATTATTCGCACTGACAACAACAACAACAACAACATGGATGATAAATTCATTTCCTTTCAACATTTAATTACCGACAGAGAAGAGATGGAAACCCTATTCCAAAACTTACTCACACTTATTGATAACTATCCTTTAAGATGGATCAACATCACAGTGCAATATGTCAATCCTACCAAAATATTTTCATCATCATCTTCTTCTGGCACCTCCACGTCTTCATCGTCGCAAAGTGCAGAGGAAGAGGAACAGACAACTAATGGTGTTAAAATTATTGAATTAAACAACGAGGAACAAGAAATGCAAGCTCTGGTTAAATATAAATTTAATATTTAATTTACAAACATTATTAGTATTCCTAACTTAAAAATACAACTAATGCTTATCTTAGTACACCTCCTACAACCTACCCGAATGGCGTTTCGCAGCGAAATGCGCTGGCCAACGGTTCGCATGGGGGTATAACGCCTTCCCCCCACCACGCCACTACCCCTCCACTTCCCCCACCACGCCACCACCCCTCCACTTCCCCCTCCACCGCCCTTGCCCGCATATAAGCGAGCCGCTGACTGACGCTGGTCATTTGTTTCCCGACTCCCGTACGATGAACAACGATCCGCTACCACATATGAAATCTACTTTTATAATTAGAACAAGACATGATTTAAAAGATTTAATGGAAACTTTAGAAGATATTATAGACAAATTCCACCCCATCACTATGAATTTGGAACTTGTTTACGGTTGTCCAACATGCGATAGAGTTAAGAGTGAAGATGAAGATGCTTTGCTAGAACTCACTCCTGCATCCTCCAAACCTACACCAACAGCTGACGATGACGTTTGATCGGACCCACAACTGTTTTTCTTAACCCCCCACCACTTTCCAGTAAATATGCCCTGTCCTCATCTTCGTTTCTCATTTCATCGCCAACTTTCCGACCGTCAACACCGCTCCCGTTTCACAAATAGAAATTAAAACGAGCACACAAACATGATGGATGATTTTTCACTTAAAACACAATTGGAAGAGGACAGACTCAAACTAGAGATAAACAGGCTGCAATTGCAAACGGAAAATCAACAAGGGATGGTTCGCCTGCTGCAACTGTTCAAATGCGTACTGTGCATGTTGTGCATCTACCTTCTCTTCGCCACCGCCTTCGGCGTCTACCACTCCCTCACCGTTGGACGATATTTCAACACCTCTCTGCACAAGAACACAACTTTGATTTAATTTTAAAAATAAACGAAAACCTCCCGCGGCCCGGCGCCGCCCCACCCCTCCCCATTCCCACCGAGCCCCTGCGGCTCCCACTTTTTTAAAACTCCCTCCAAATGACCTTGACCCACTTCCCAAACCCATCCATCACTGTCACCCCCACCCCACACTTCCAACCCCACACCTGCCACTTCCAACCCCCAAAAAAATGAGTGACCTTGAACTGGGGCAGAACCGGTGTTTTGCGCGCGTCATTATAGTGGCGATAGGGCAACAGTGAACAACTATCCGCAAGTCTCTAACACCTAGTCTAACACTTTTTTTTTACTTACGCTTTTTTACTCTAACATATGTTTGCACTTATTATGCTAATTAGTCTCTATATATTCAGGCACACTCGCGGGCGCCGGTCATATACTCGCCGATTGTCGGAGAGTACACATCTCCCCTTCGTGTATTATCATGACTTCGCACTCTTTACAACTAAAACTTTTACGCACAAAACATATTTTACAGAAACAATCTAACTTCACAGTTTCTAAACCGCGTACTACATTGGCTAAGCTTAAGAAATACTACAGTTTTCACCCGTTGTACTTTGCGAAACCTAGCCTGTGCAACACTGCATACTGTACTGATACTGTTTTGCACGCTGTCTTAACTGACATGCTGCAGTATCAACATTTCAATCTTGTTACACCTATTGACGACGCTATCCAATTATTCTTATTCACTATATTACCGGGTTTATATGATCGTTCTTCCTTGGACACATGTCTCATTCTACTGTATCGACTCGCACTGTAAACACCTAGGAGCTCTCCTATCTTGCAACTATTATTTTAATTTAATTTTAAGAATAAACGAAAACCTCCCGCGGCCCGGCGCCGCCCCACCCCTCCCCATTCCCACCGAGCCCCTGCGGCTCCCACTTTTTTAAAACTACCTCCAAATGACCTTGACCCACTTCCCAAACCCATCCATCACTGTCACCCCCACCCCACACTTCCAACCCCACACCTGCCACTTCCAACCCCCAAAAAAATGAGTGACCTTGAACTGGGGCAGAACCGGTGTTTTGCCACTACTTATGCAAACTTATAGGTAATTATTTTTGTAAGAGAAAACTAAACTTTTGATATGAAAACTATATAAAATTTTCATTTCTGTTTTATTTTTACTATTTCCATCACAACCACCACATAAAAGGACCAACCAAGTAAAACAAAAAGCTCTGACTGTCATACGACCCCCGAGTACTGTGGTATAAGACAAGACCGATCACTGTCCCATTAGGGACCACAAAAAAAATGTTGCAAGTTTCATAACTGCAAGAGGAACAAAAATGTCAAGAGTCCTAAGTGTAATTTAAATTTATGTCTCCATGCAACAAAAAACTGCTTCAAATAAGTTCATAAGTAAGGGAAAACATTCTCGTTTTCACAAACATATTTTAAAATGATATTTTGTAACAAGAATTGTCTTAGAGGTTACTTATTCAAACTTTATATTTTTATCTTAATTTTATACAATTTATAAATTCTTTACCTTTGTGGAGTAATTTATAACATTTTATATGACCTTTATTTGTTCAATAAATATAACCGATTCAATTTTACCTCAAAGAGCTGGTGTTGGTATTACATGATGCAGCCCTCCCCTTACATGGTAAACGGTGCCGTTTTTGAATGGCACCCATTGTGCCACTCGTGTGTAATATACATATATAAAATTTAATATTTTTAATATAAAAGGACAAAGTAGTTTTTTAACAATTTTGTACATAAAACTATTCATATAATGTACTAAATATATTAGTATCAACAATATATAAAATATCATGCAATGAGGGGCCAAACAGTAGTCGCATTGAGTTTGTGTACTCATGAGGTTGTGACTAACTTTATGAAAATGCCTTCAATTTTATATAAGAGGTCTTGTAGATAGGTTAAAAACTTATACAATACCCATTTACAACTGCGGAATTATTTTTAACACCCGATATTATCTCCTGTGTTTAGACAACCATGATAGTTCTAAGAAGTCTTCACACATCATTGGCTGTTGCCTCCGGATCAAGATCGTTGTTTCGGCGTCTACCTGGTGTCACCCTTGAATTGAGACCGGTATTTCTACGTCTCAATGCGTTTGGATCGGAATATTGGTATGCCCTAGAGTACAATTGCATTATATTCGATTGGTGTGCTGCAAAGTCATCCACGTTCGTAACAGAAACGTGTATGAAACTGTTTTTTTTTAAGCGTTATTTTGGCTGACGATACTGTAGATTGTTTAAACCAGTTTTTAAATTAAGAGTGTAGTTTCATAATATTATTTTAACCATTCTTAAATTGACAAAAGTGTTTTTTTAAATATTCTAATCATAAAAAATTTTAGGGATTTGCGAGTAGAGGAATGGAAGGAAGATTTTGTTCATCCGTTCCATAGTTAATATATCCATTATGTAGGCTATTATAACGAGCGTCCATGTACTTTTTTATTTTAATCGAATTCAATATTGCAAAAGTACTTACAAACAATATGAAAGCAAATCTTTAACAAATAATAATTATTTCACCAATCCTTAAAAGTTTAAGAAATTGTAATACGCTTAACGTTATGAAAAGTAGTTGAGGTTGAGGAACTTTCAATTACATTCCAAAGCTGGATGACGAATTTCTCAGTTTGGCCAAAGTGTAACATTTATTCGTGATTTCCCATGAGGGGCCGGCCTTCTGCTGCCCACATCAAACACTTTCTACCCCAACAGTTTCTGTGTTTCATGAAACCGACCCACAAGTTTTCTTACAATGGCTCATCAAATTTCAAATAGCATACATTTTATAAAAATTTTTATTTTTATTAAATTACTTATTTGTTGGACATAGTTTGGTCATAGATGAATTTTGAACATTACATTTTAGATTTACATTATTTACCCAATCAATAAAAAATCGGTCATTTTGAAAACAATTAAAGTGTTTTACAAGTAAACAATTCGCTTCAAACGATGAATTAAAAATGCCAAACAAATACACTGAGTGTTAATAAATATGAGCAGTAAGCAACCATTTAAAATTATAATTCATTTGTTGATAAGCACATAATAAAATGAAGTTTAAATAAAATGGAAGTTAAAGGGTAATTAATTTATCCCAAATAAAAATAATGCGTAGATAACGAGGAGTGGCTTATTATAACCATTACTAGTGATGGTTTGGTTTATTTGGTTTATCAGATTTTATTGATATTTTTCGTTTGATGATTTGCAGTAACTGCAAATCTACTGGTAGAACAAGCGAAAATTGCATATTTTTAAGATGTTGGTTCGTCAGATTTGAAAATTTAACAATGGTAGAGGATAAAATACTAGCATTGATTTATTGTATATTTCTCGCCTTAATTAAAGTTGCAAAACTGATCCTCAAACATTGAATGAATACCGATGCAAGTTTTGCACATTCCCCAATATTACTTTTTTACCCATTGCATATTTTCACCTAGGTGCAAGCTGATATAAAAACAAATTAAACTTCATCAATGGTATGAAATTGCCTCTCGTAAAATTTTTATTAAGTTGTATAACAAGAGTAGAATTTTTTAACATAGACTAAGAAAAATAAACCAATCATTGAATTTTCAATCACTTCGTTTCAATATTCCATCAGTTTAATTGGAAAAAACAACTAATTTATCCAGCTATGAGATGATTGATTCTTTATCCAATATTTTGATTTCACTCTTTCCTATCAACCCTAATGGATCAAACATAACATTGCAGATCCTCGTGTGCCGATATGGCTCCCTCATAGTGTTCAACGGTTTGTGGAGTTAGGTTGTAAAATTTTATTTAATGACTTCATACGTGTTGAAAAATTTTGATTTCTATAATTTATAATTGACTTCTACATTTGAAGAATCAACCTTAGAATCTTGTAATAACAGTAGAAAATGCAAACATTTTGTCCTAAGGATACTGATTAAAAAATATAATGTGTACTAATAAAAGAAAAAATATATTAGGTATATTGTTCATTATCATATACAGCAATCTCATCAAAAACAATAATTTGATTAGAAGTGGTAAGAATTAAAATTAATTGATTTTCCATCTATTATTAATGAAATCGCATATAAAAAAACTCATGAGTTAGTTTATTTTTCAGACAAAATATATTAAGAAAATGGGACTTAAAGGAGTTTTAAAGTCTATTTAAACAATCCTTCCTTTCCCGCTATTTTAAGTGTTTAATGGTTCTTATCGCCGTCCATAAATTTTACTTTCTCTTGTGCAGCGACACACCTCCTGATAAACATCTTCCCTCGATAAAAGCTTTTATGGGCTGTTAACAAAACCGCTTGCACTGATTCATGTAAAACTGGGTAGATATTTCAGATTTTAAATGAAAACCCGTTTCCTTAAATCAAACATACTCCTAAAATCTACTCAAGCAATTTGTGATTTTTTAAAAGTTGGTGTTATTTATAAAATATTTTTTTAACGATTGAATTAAGTATTGTGAATTATTTAACATCATTATTTAAATTTCAATGAGTGAAAACTGTTAATTTGTTAAATTAAAATGATTTTAAAATTATGTAAAAATTAAAAAGATTTCCAATGAATCAATGCAACTATAGTCGGTCCACTCAGCCATGGCACCTGACGGATTATAGAACCCTTACTCACACACGCACACAAATGCAGCCGACCCGCCCGGCAGGTAGATGAGTCACACACTAGGGCGTCCAGTACAGAAATGGTAATTCCGTAATATGAGTTTATTATAATATGATATTGTTATTTTTGGAATCTTCATTTAATTTCAAAGAGAATGATATCAAACACGACGTAATTATGATAATATTTACATGAAAACGACTTAACTTTGTTTTTTCATCAAAACTGATTGGTTATACAGTATTGATCACAGCATTTTTAATATGTATTGTTGTTTGAGACGAATCAAACATTTAGACCTAGTAGAGTAAATAATAATTAAGTGAAGTGTATCTCGGAAGTATACGTTGATTTAATTATGTTTCTACAATAATTCCAACGTAAGTAAAATCCCACTATTGCTTTCCAGAAAACTTTTACAGTTTGTAATCACGAGTAACAAGAACGCATAATCATCTGCAATGACAACCTCGAAATATTTTCTTTGCACATTAAACTATTCTCCGAAACTATTCAGTCATTAGCGCTACTGCTTCAAATCTGAGGGTAGTTTGGCAAATTACAAAGGGCTGTTTTGAAAGATTTTCACCGGAACTCGTTATGATTCACTTCCTATGACAAATGGGAGTCCGACGAGAACCTCCTCCTGAGTTTGTTATACAAACTTCAGTTGAGTCGGTAATATTCCGAAGTAAAGTAGTCGGTCGGTGTTGTGTTGTGTTGTGTTCATCAGTGAGTACTGAGAGTGTCCAATATGTCATCTAAGAAGACTAAAGAAGTGCTACATTCTCAAGCTAGGACATTAGTTGCTTCAGTTATTCAGTATTTTTATTTAGAAAAGGAAAATATGGGACCCTTATTAGACATAAGAAAAGTACTCGAAAGAGTGTCAGCAGCCTGCAATGTTTCGAAACGAACCGTCATACGTATAAATGCTGAACTTAAATCATCGTTGTCGGAGGGAGGTGAAACTAGCGGTACGGCAGAAGAAGATGAAAATGTTGATGTTGCCGCGGGACCTGGAGTTTCTTCTTCAAAGAAAATTAAAATATCTACGCCTCGAAAAACCCCAAGAGGACCCCTTCGCAAGAAAACAGCAACGGGGATTGATGAATTCGGCAAGTCGGCGATACGGCGGCACATACTTCAATATTACGAGCGGCAAGAAATTCCGACTCTTCAAAAACTGCAACAATCACTGGTAGAGGCAGGCTTATTCAACGGTGGTAAGTCATCACTGAGCAAAATCATGAAACAGCTCGGATTCGTTTATAAGAAATTCAATCACAGGAAAGTTTTAATGGAGAAGCCTTGTATCGCACTCTTAAGGTGTCAATTTTTGAGAAAAATGCGAAATGTTAACATTGAAAATGTAGTTTTTATAGACGAGACTTGGATAAATGAAAATGCAAGAACTAAGCGATGACAGTTGGTGCTTCCCGTTACCCTAGGATTTTCCCAGGTATAGAACTCGAACAATTTATTATAGCCTAGGCCTAGTGACCGTCTATTCAATTGCTTTAATATCCCTTACATTCTCCCATGCTTTTATTTTTTTATAGTAATTTATTGGGGTTTTCTAATCGTTTTATGTAAATAATAGTTCAGTTTTGTTATATAAATACATTTTTTTATTGCTTGTGTTTTTCATTTTTTTTAATTTGGAGCCAGATAAATATGTGTACTAAAATTTTTTCATGATGGATACATTTATCGTTTCGGGCTTCGCCCCCTCACCTTTGATTTATTTCTATTGGGCGCTTTAAAATGTTGACCAACTTTTATTACAAAATCTTTAATGTGAATTGTAATTTAACAGCTGATTAAAGTTACCTTCAGATGAATTTAACGCCAGATAGTAAACAAAAATAGATCTCTGTAACTTTATAACCAACATACATGTATGTACTTTAGGTGAGTCTCTCTCATTCAGAATCATAAAAGGCGCAATTTGCGCACGAGACACCTCGTTTTCTCCTATTTTTTATTTATTTTTTTATTTTTATCAGCAATTAATAATTTGTTTTTAACTGTTTATCGTAAGTAATGTTTTTGTATGTCACCTTCACTGTAGTAAATTTGATTTTATGTTTAGTATACACTGTACCAGGTAATACTTTACAATGTATGTGAATTTTTTGTTGTAAATATTGTACTGTATATTGTAAATATTGTATATTATAAATATTGTATATTGTAAATATTGTATATTGTAAATATATAAACAAATTATAATATACATTTTATTTTCATTACATATGAAGTTATGTTTATTCAAAAATTACCTTAAATAGACCCTTTTAGATACTAAAACAATGTATTGTTTATACTCATTTTTCTCAGAATTTTCTGCTAATGACAAAAATTATATATTTTTTGAGATTGGAAGTCATATATAAAACATTTCGCATTAATGTATTGGCTGCAGTACTGCTATACCTGCGCGTGGGCATTGGGGTGTCGGGCCCGGGCGCTTGTGAGTGCGCGTCCGAGAGTCACCCTTCTTCTAATCCGTCAGGTGCCATGGCTGAGTGGACGGACTATAGATAACTATTATTCGTACATCTTGAACATATTCATTTGTAATGAATCTATTGATTACATATAAATTAAATTTTTTAAGTTCCTTCAAATTATCCTAAAAGTACGATTATTTGTCCCGTAAAGTTTATCCAAATCTTGATTACTATATATTTTTTAGCTAGTATAAATATTCATTTATATTTAATATATATGTTAACCCAAAGAATGGAATTGTCCTAGATAGACAATAAAACTACAGAAGTTAAATAAAAAGTGACATTCATTTTTCATCAAAGTTTTTCACCTTTCCACTCTGCCAAAATTGAAACCAAAAACTAATTTAATAAGGCGAAAACGGTCACGATTTCTCACGACAATTAAAATGAAAAATTACCCTCAATTTCGGGGATTCCAATAAAAGCACGGCTCCGTTTTTGCCACCGAGTCACATCTGGACAATTAGATTGCGATTTTTGCCATGCTCGTGATAACAGTAATTATAAATATCGAGCGTTTGAGTGGGGGGGGGGGCGTGAAAGGGGGGGGGGTAGAGGAAGGGTTGTGGACTGTGAGGGGGTGGTGTAGGGGGTGGCAAGGCGACCAAGAGGTTCAGTGTAAGGCCGGGCGGCGCGGCGGTGCGGGCGTGCCATAGTGACGAACGAGTGGGTGCAAACCTTTAGTTTGGCCTGCCAGGCGGTTATTATTGGATTTGAATTATATAAAAAGGTGAGAAAGACATTTTTATTGCATTTATATTTAACATTCCTAGATTAATTTTAAGTGTTTTCTTATTTGTATAATACACTAAAACAATTTTATATGTAATTAAGTTATATAGAAATTAATATGTTTTAGCCAAACTTGGTAAAATATTAAATATTTTGTTAACAATTAACAATCGTATGGAGGAAGAGTTTAATTTAATTAGTTTTTAACAGCTTGGTTAGGGTAGGCTTGGTCTATGTACATACCTGGGACCTACTTTCCCACCTACGTTTAAACAAAAACCCAAATAGTAACCCTAAAAATATTTCTTACATTATTATTTACCATAAGGTGTGTAAAGCTAAACCTAAAAATCTAATTAAAACATTACCCTTCAACTTCGCAAAATGCTATGAAAATAATAATCATAAACAATTAAAAGCATATTATAGAAAAACACATAGAAATATTTTTTTAATTATAAAAAACACAATTTTTGTCTTAGAATCCTCAACAATCCATCCACCATACCAACTCTTGTTTATGTCTACCTTTTGATGTTAACGGGATATAGTAACAATAAAGCGAAGTGTTATGCAAAATGGGTTATAGGCAAATTATAAAAGTAATTTATCCAACGATTTCGTCTTCTTTAAATCGACTACGTCGCATTGATTTAGAACTAAAAACTCAAGAAGAGTCAAAGTGGCGATATCGCTTTTCATTTCCTTAACTTTATAAATATATTATATACATTAAAAATTGTTTACTTTGAGTAAATTACAATTAAATCTTTTTAAAATCCAGTAAAAGGTTCCTCGAATAAAAGTGAAACGATAAGTTAAACCAAAAACACCACCTCTAATACAAGGTCTGGTGTAAGATTTACATTTGCTAAATTAAAAAAGGGGCTAAACCAAGCGTCTTCGCAGCACTTTGCAAGAGATTACCAGATTGTGAAATGTAGCTGAAAGCACTCAGGGTAGGGCGTCAATGCCCTATTCCCACAGCAAAACAATTTTGGATTCCCGTCCCCCATGTTTATTTATCTTTTGTATAAGTTTGTATTAACATATTTTCTTATACTATACACTTTGAGATTTTTTTAAAATTGTATAATGATTGGTATATCTTGTTTGAACTGAATATTTCAATTTTTATAAAAGTTATCACTGGAGTTTGTAAAACTACTGAAAACTTTATACGGATTTTTAATTTTTTATTAGTATACTAATACTTCTATGTTTGAGCTAAAGGGGTTAGTGAAGTCAAAAAGATTAGTCAGTGAAAGCGAATCTTACAAGACACAAAGGATACGTAGGAAACTTTAAATTTTACCCTAACAGTATTATATACATATTTATTTAAATTAGTTCAATATTCATGTGAAACACTAATATTTTGTCACAAAAAATGCTTTGTTTAGTTTTGGTTTTACAGAATTTTAATGTACTTAATTCCTTTTGAAATGCCTTAACCCCATATGGTCTTACAAAATATAATTAAACTCCTTTCTACCTTGAATTAACCCCATTTTATTCTATTAAATATAACTTATATCCTAAGTGGAATGACTGAACACTAATGTCTTGAACACTGACTTCTGCCCTTTTTACCAGAATGAATAATTTTACGTAGAATGAAACACAAGTTTAAAGTGCCTATTACTTTTGTACTATAATATTTTTATATAACTCCTTCGAATCTAGTAAAATCACCATTAATCAAAATTTTTCTTACCTTTGTACTCTTACTTTGAAAGAGTGATTTTTTCAAGAAAATATCAAATTCTCAAAAAATTAAAATAATGACTAACATTTTTTTGCTCAAACATCGAAGAACATAAGAAAACTTCATTATTAATAAAAATTACGATTTCATTTGAATCCTTTCATACAAAAAATAGACCGTATTACAAATATATTTTTTATTCTTGCATCAATTCTGTTTGAAAATGAAAAAAATGAATCTGTACAAAATCAGACTATTTAAAAACCATTATGGAATATTTTCTTCAAAAGTATTTGTTTTACAGAAAGTTGTCCTCAATTTTTAATAGACGATTTCTTAATGTGAGGCAGAATTTGAGTATCCAAAGTCTTTTGTTATAAACCACTTCTTCGTCAATGTCAAGTTAAATGCAGATTTGACAGGATTATTGGCTAATTACTTATTATTTAGAACTTACCTTAACTTTATACGAAATTATCTGGTGTAAAATGAAAATAAATATTCAAGATAATTGTTAAATAATCAAATATTTTATACTAGCTTAAAACTTTTACAATTACTGAGAGTGTAAATTGTGTTACAGGAAAAATCTAAAATATTATGACTCACAAAAATTTCTAGTTATACAAAAGCAGTTTGGTAAAATCAGTATGATTTGTGGTACTTATTGAAAGTGGTATATTCAGCATACTTTTTTTTAAACCAATAGTAACTAGCATTCATCTTTAATAGTATTCCTTAACCCACCTTCATTTTAAAACCCAACATGAAAACTAAGGTTTTCAACATGATTTTTTTTACATCTTTTGATCCTCATTAATCCTAACACAAAAAACAAAAAATAACTCAGAGGCTTGTTTGTCATGAAATACTTTAAAATGTAAAAGCTCTCACTACTAAAGTGTTTCTACGCAAGATAATTTTAAATTATTTATTAGAGACCTAACAGTCTTATATCACGTAAAAGAACGCATTTCATGCTGTAAAGAAGGAACAAGAAACTAACAAGAGGGCTGTCTCTGGAATTTGTAACTAGGATGAGAGATTCTTGGCACGCTTCGCTGCCCTTCGTCCAACCACACCCTGAACCAATCCCCATATTTCATTCTCATTATCATAAATAAAATAATAATCCTATTGTTTCGTACTAAAAATGTTTTAACTGCAATAATGGAGGTCTAAGTGCTGGAAATTGTTGTTGAGCAATATAATTTTACTGTACAATATAATGTCACTTTATAAACAAACATGGATCGGATGAATTGATAATCTTTATTTAGACCTAGATATTATATAATTTAAGGCTACCATGAATAAACTACTGACTTAATGACAGTTCCTCTTGCACCGAGGAATGTTTCTTGACTATATTTAGTTTTGCTAAAGAGTCTATTTTGGAAACCTTACATGTATTCAATAAGTAATACATGTTTCATAGATGATTTTTCTTCAGATCATTTTATAGAGGTCCATACATCTTTCAGTTTTTAACAGAATATCAATATGTGCTATTTTGTAACACAAGAAAACAGAAAAGAATAAAAATAGAAAGTAAAAAGAAACAGATCCTTTCATCAATTAGGGCAGAAAACATAACGTTGTAATAAGTACAATCATTTTAATCAGTTGATCATTTTTGACTCAATCAACAAAGTTTTTTGAATATGGTTTTTAATGCCATCGTGTTATTTTATGCACACGAAAATTCTCTTACAGTGTACAAACTAACTCTGCAAACTGTTATCTAATTACTGACTTACTGGTACTTTTAACCTGGTAATTCATTCGGTCCGTTTGAGCTTATGGTTAAGTTTAATTTCATATCGATGGTTAAATACATGAACTTCAAAGAATAAGGCATTACCATTGTAAAAATAAAAAGCCTGTGAATACCTGGAATACTTATTATTGAACAATGCTGGGTATACTTAGGTCCTTCAAGCTATGAAAATACCATGCCAATTAATTATTTCTTGATTCTAAGTTGTTGAACAAGATATAAACGAAATTTTTTTCTTAGCACACTTTTCTTAATTCACTTTCTTTGTAATTTCTTTGTCATTATTTCATTCTTAGCTATTTAGTGTTGTAAAAGCACCTATACTAATAATTATAGAAATATAGCTAAAGTTGATAATTTAAATCAACTTTCAAATAAATATTCTATATATTTTTCCAAAATAAGAGTAAGTTTGTTATGATCACGTGTATAACTAGGAGTACGGTCGTACCTCCCGTAAGCGTCTAATTGAAGAAAAACATTAAACTATTGCATTATCGACTGTCACATTAAAAAAATTGATCCTTGGAAAATAACTTTGTTTTTGACTATGCGACTACTTCACTCCGCTTCCGTTCTCCGTTCTGTTCTGAATCCAATAATTTGGACTGGACTGGAATTGAGCCGGTCAGTATACTAATCAGAACGTCTCAGTCTTAGCGAGCGAGTTAGGACTCGCAAAGACGTTGCCAAAATGTAAACAAAGAATCGACGACTAAAAATGCCTCCAATGCATTTCTTATGGGGAAAATTAAAAAGTTACATTTTAGGTTTATTTGTTTAATATCCAACCAAATGTTTTCAACAACGAACTCAGTCTTAAAAATTGCATAAAGAATATTCGACTGAAATTTGAGACTGATCTGTGACTTCTATCGAGAGTAATCGTCGGACATTACATTTGTAATATGAGTCACTCTAGAGCATATTCTTCGAATAGACAATTAATTATAATTAGAAAGAAATAGCCTATCAGGTTTAAAAAAGAACAAAAGTAAATAAATCCAAATGGTAGTGAAAGTTAATACTCGGTACTTGACGGCCAGATCAAAAAGGCTCTTGAGCTCCGGTATAAAATTTAAGAACTTAACATTTATCCACGCAGTCTTTTGACAATACAGCTCTCATCTCGGCCAGTTTATATACGCCACTCCACTAAGCCTTTTACATGAAAACCACTTAACTTTGTTGAACCGACCAACTTATCCACTTGACATTACATACTCCTTTTAAAAGCGTTAATTTTTATTTAGGATTTTTATGGAGGAATGCTTACGTTGTGAAGTAAATTGAAATTTGCTAACTTACAGTAAGTATAAACAAGTTTACCATTACATTTTAAATGTATCCGTAATGTATTAATATTAATACTTTGTTAATATAAAACATTGTTATAGTAGCTCATATTTTTGCTTGTATTTGCAGTATAACAAACAAGAATGGTCAGTACTTTTTGTATATTCATAATAAGAATTTGCTTATATAATAAATTGCATATATATTCAAAACTACAGTAATAAATATATAATACAGATTCGTAACAGAGTAATAAATACAGTAAACCATTGGATAAGGATTCCTGAAATATTGTAGAGGAAAGTTTTGTTGTGATCATTGCAGTGTAAAAGGCTCATTAATTAAACGTTTAAAAACAATCTAGTTTTGCTTGCAATTAATTTTAATGTTTTGCTGTTCAAAGAAAATATTTTATTACATTTACACAAATCATAATAAGGGTAGTGCATTAAGTTTATTTTCCATACTCACGATGTGTATCTATTACAATAAAATATATAGAAGGGATTTTACGTTCATGCGAAATAAAGCATCCACAAATAAGACATCGGATTTTTCTTGCATAAGTTGCACTTGTCTTAAGAGTTTTAATTAGTTTTGCATTAACCTATACCACAGAACAAAACATGTAGTCAATGGTGTTTTTCATACCGTTCTATTTAATATTGATTTTGGTTATATCTTAAAAAAAAATACCACTAAACAATATTTTTTAATTAAACGAACTGATTTTTAACTGTGTGAGTTCCGTAGCAACATCAGAAGCAGTCCAAGAGTCAGTCTTAACAGAATGAAGATTATTGCACGAGAAACCCACCAACTATTAAATTGGCCAATGCTCTAAAAAGGATTATGTCTTCTCAAAAGTCAACCTTGCATCGTAGAAATTGCTGTTTGTAATAATCTTTTCTGGGGTTATGAAAAGGACAAGGTTTACTTTCATAAATTCCTCAACATCTATACAAAGACTGTGAAAGAAAGTTGATTTGCTATGTCAATACGAAACCACCAATTCTGGATTGATTAGGGCCTGCCATGAAAAATCTTATAAGACCATGTTTGTGGTCAATGGTCGTCATACTAATAATTTTTACTTTGTATCCCTACACCAGGTCTACATCTTACATTAGAGAAACTAACATTTTGCAATAATAATGTTGTTTTTTCCTAGCAGATTATATTTCTCAAACAACAAATTACATAACCTTCAACGAGTCCACTAATTAGAGATCTAAAGAAAGGTTAAAGAAAATAAACATGTTCTGCATACGTTTCAAGTACGAATCATCCATTATTACACAGTCTAAATATACACTATATTTATCGTTTCACAAGTTGCTTTTACACATTCCTACAATAAGCTCAAAGGTATGAAAAAATTACAAAAATTTTCCAAAAAGATTGTAAAACTTTAAATCTGATTTTCAAATATGAATTGATATTTCTTGAAAGTACAAATTTAAAATTTACTTTGCCAGCAGCTTGCTAAAACCTATTTAAAGTGTTATTTGTCAAGAAAAGAAACTTTCTCACCTCGACGATCTTAGTTTTGTTCTTTGACCAACATTTAATGATGCAGAAGAATCAATGTACCGTTCATAAGAGTTTTACACTTTGTCTCCGACTGTCTGCTAAAGAACTCTTAAAACTTATCCCATTCACTGCAGAAATATTCTTCCTCTAAAGATATTCTTTCTTATTCAGTATAAATATTTCATAACATTTCTCAATGCAGAAGACCAGGCAGCGTAAAATATAGAAAATTGCATGCTCCGCAATAAATTTTAAGTCTAAACAATAAGAAAACTGCAATACATTTATTACAAATAAACATTTAATCGACAACTATAACTCCTTTTAAAATTAAAATACAATGTGTTTGGTAGTCAGTTTCAAAACGTTAGGTATGCATGCAAAATGCAACAAAAATGCGCACTAGGCAGTTACATCTCACCCTACACCCCCAGTGTCAGTCTTTTTAGGTTTTATTATTTTTTATTTATTTATTTATTGACATTGTCCTTAAAAATCTCGTTTCTTTTATCTTTTACCAGATTTTTTGCCACTTTTATGTAGTTTTGAGAAAGAACACAAAATGTCCTGTAATAAGCACAGTTTGTCCCCAATGAGCGATTCTATAGCTTTGTAAAATCGAATTAAAAATAATATATAGGATAATTGAGAAAAAGAAAACTCATTAAAAAAAATGTTTATACGTCAAACTACGGAAATAAAATCACTAAAACATTCCCAATCTTGTATAATTGTATACTATAAGTAACCTGTTTGCCCAAGAGGTAGGAATCGGCGTTAAATATAATTACTTGCCTGGGTTTTATTTTTATTTTAGGAAATAACCTTATAATAGAAAGTAGATAGGCCTTTCAAACAACTTATAGACAGTTAGTAAGTTAGACAGTTATAATAGAAACTTCCATAGGCCTTAACTGTTGACTGATAGGCTCGCCCTCACCAACAGAATTTTAGTCTGTGTGGAGACAGCATTTTCCATACTAATGTCAATTTAATGTAAATTTGTAGATTTTGGTAATACATTATGTTAAATTAAATTTAAATCTATAAATAAAGCATTTCACTCTAACTTTATTTAAATGCATCCATGGTTTACACAAGGTTTTTACTGAACATCTGAAACCATTTTTTTAAATAATAGCATTTATTAGATCGACTACAAAGCCAATAATATTCCACACATGCGTAAATGTTATAAATATTTGAAAAATATCCTACCTCCGACATAACCAACGTGAAGTGAAAGAGAGACGTTGAAAGCTAGGAAGATTTCAAACCGCTGATGAAAAGATGCATCCTCCCTTTCAGCTCCTTGTTAACATTTAATCACTTTTTGATGAAAAGTAAATGGAATCCCCATTGAGAATATTACCATATCATAATAGTAATATATTAATATATTTTTAGTTAATGTCGCATAGTAAATGTTAAGTGAGTTCATTGGCATACTTTTTGTAAAAAAAAAATCTCAAGCAATGTAGGGTAATATATTTTAAATTTAACTGTAATATTTATCACAAAATATTTTCAAAGCATATTCACATTTTAATCAAGTTACAAAACTCATCCTTGCAATATTTTTGCAAAGTTTTAATATTAATTACATGATTTTATTATGACTGAAGACAAACAGTACTATAATGTATGAGTACAATATTAAAATAGTTTTATAATTAAATTAAAATTATAAAACTATTAATATAACAAAACATACTATAATAAAGTGAATGAACGGCAACATTACATTTCAAGCAATAAAAGCGCATTGCTGCAATTATTTTTTTCCCCTTATAATTATAACATCCGCAGACATGTGTATTTTTTGTGTGTCTATCAACGTAAGTGGCATTTTTTAACGTTTTGAAGGGGAACTGTCCAAACCCCAGTCTTGTTACTGTCTAACATCAACCAGTTGTTAGACAGCATCATTAATTAATAGCCCAATAACAAATGACAACTGAGTCCTAAAACGACCCTTTTAAAAGCTACAAACTTTTCTCAAGATCGAACCGGCAACCTTTGGATTCAAAGACGAGCACTATAACCACTCAGCTACCCAGCCAGTTATTAGACTATGGTTTTAGGTGAATGTATTTAGACAATGTATTAGGAGAGGTTTTTTTTTAATTTAGTGACAATAATTGAATCTTATAAAACATCAAATTCATGAATAATCATCATAAAAATAACCCATCATTTTTGACGGACTGTTAGTAACTTTTTAAAAACAATTATCTTCAATATTTTTTTTCACAAATAAACTATTTTAAATAAAAAACCTAAAAAGGGTAAATCTTTAATTACAAATTTGTAAAAGAAAAGCCGTTAATTTCTCATCTCAAAGATACCGGGGGTAAAAAGGGGTAATTTTATCTGATCAATTAATAACAGACTGAATGAACCACTTAAGGGCAGCCCTAGGGAGCGAGTCAGTGGTGCAAACCCCAACAGTATTGTTCCCGGGTGAACTCTCTTCTTGTAGGTTGCCAGTGACGTTAATGGTTCTTTGCTTGGTTAATTATGGTACTTTAGTATTTTTCAACAATTTTATTTCTAATGTAATTTTTTCATTCATGTTGGATTTATTTCTAGTTTTTCCTACCATCAATTATACATTTTAATCAGAGGATTTTGTAATCTTGCTTATATCAAACAGCTTATTCCTAAATTATTAATATGGCTTTGTTGGGTGGAAAATATATTACCAAACTATCTCACTCATGGTCAGGTTCTTAAAATTCAATTAATATAACAATATTAACAATAAATTATTTAATATTGAGCCTTAAACATAAAAAAATCAACATGTCATGATTAAAACTGTAATTAATTTTACTGATTGTTTTAGTAAGTAATTGATATTGCAGTATAAAACTTTTATTTTATTTTATTTTAATCGGTTTTCTATTTTAGTCTGTAAAATTTTGACTAGTCAAATTTTGTTAGTCAAATTTTTATTTTAGTCGGTCTTTTATTTCTGACAATTTATTGCTTTATTGCTTATTTAAAACAATATAAAAAGTTCAACCAAGTTTAATGTATTGTTTATTTTAAAATTATTGTAGTTAATCGAAAAAAGATAAAGGAACTCTTACCCGTTAATTATTGTAATTAACATGAAACTCTACCATCAACATAATATTAATAAAACTTTCATTGTGCATCCTATTAAAACAACATAGACAACAACTATATTGCTAAAGTATAAAACGGAAACAATTTAGTGACACCAGATGGGCTGTTTTATTCCCTGTAACCATAGCTACCAATTGTTAAAATAAACAATTTATAAACCCCTTCGTCTCCAAAGACCATAAAATTAAGAAAAAAAAATCATCAATAAAAAAGTAATTATTTGATTGTAAAAAGCATTACTGTAAACATAATACAATCTAGATCAAAATCAGAATAAAAAAAAAATTATTTTTATTTCATTTATTTTTTACAAGGATTTTTTTTACCGACCATCATGGTAAAAAAGAAATAAAATGTTTGATGTCACATTAATGTACAATTGTATAAATTCCTCAAAACATATGTAATTTCAAGACAATACCACGAACACTTCAAATTATTTTACACCAATATAAAAAATAAAATGATTAAAAAATAAACTTTTTATGCTGTCAAAAATACAGATAATGTATAGCATGCTTCATATACTTAATAAAACAGTTTAGTCCTGTCACAATCAGATGACTAATTCAATAGAGTAGGAAAAATCCCGAAACTTAGGAACCAAGCCGACTCAAGCCCTCCGTGTAGTCCATGAACTCATCCACCAAGTAAAACACGTTCGACAAAAAACAGGTGCCAAAAAACATATTAATGTTGATTTAGATGTTGATTTGATGCTTTCAAAACGTATTCGATCTGGAATGCTTCAAGATGCCGCTTTATCACTTTTTAACTTTTTTTCATTTTTTAACTTTTTAAGACGCCGACGCTGAAACGTGTATTTTAAGGCGAATGCTAATGAAGGATGAGTATATATGGTTGTGTGGCCTTGTGTATATTTTGTTACTGCGTAAGATAAGTTGGCTATTTAGACAGGGTTATTAATTAATATTGAAAGAACCAATGACAGCTGTTTCCAGTTTCAAACCATTAAAAAGCTACTAAGAACCAACTCCCACTTGTGAGCATAGGCGTGACACAGCTTCTAACCTGTGTGGCGAAGTTGTGTACACATTACTGGATTTTATGTATATCACTAACCTGGGTCAATCTGCTCTTAAATTTTCAATAAAGCGCATTTCCTAAAATGTAGAAATCAGCTAAAGTTAACAAAACCCATCACACGGAAGGCAACGCGACATTATTCTCTAAATTTGAGATTTGATATTACTTTAATGGTTTTCTCTAGAACAAACAGTCAGTGGAAGATTCTCTGCGAGCAACTACCGCACAGAGCAATGCTATACGAAAGGTGACAAAGTATTGGTCCATTATAAGCCATAAGCAAAAGCTCCCTGGGGCAATGGTTGGAAATATTTCAAAGAAAATATATTAGCGATGAAACCCTTTTGAAAATATTGTCAACATGCTCTCTCTGTCCATGTGAGTTCATCATAGATGAGCACACTGAGAAATTTGGTGAAACCGACTTCCTCGATGACACTGTCTTCTGTGATTGCAGTTGGGCGATATGCATTTAGAGCGGAACTGCCTCCAAATACTATACAGCTTGATTTTGTTGGATTTACCAAATTTTTTTTCAAAGTACTGAATGCAACAGTTTATTCCCTCGAAAGGTTTACCTCAATTTCTTTAGATTTATCTGAGCTGAAACATATAGTCGTGTCGTAAGCATTAAAAAAACATTAATCCCTAAGGTACATAAGATTTCCCAGTTATTCTATTATTATTCCATAACTGTTGTATAGTATATAATAATTCGCTCTTTTAAGAAAATACAAGAATGATTTGAAAACATTTATATATTCATTTATAAGTGACGTAAAATTTTTAACATTAAATCAAAGTTTAAATTAAATGTATCATTTTGATATTTTTGTGCTATGTATAGTGAATGATTTACATCAACTATATAAATTTAAAATATTTTTGCAATAATCAAGATAAAACTAGTCTCAGATTTCAGCTATTGCAAATAAAACAAATAAATTACTTTTGCATTTTATTTTATATCATACAGTTTAATATTTAAATTTGTTGTTTTATAGTATAAGATACAATAAAAACTTTTTTTACATAATTTTATAAAAAATGCAACTAAAATATAAGGTTAAATCCTCATGCAAGTCTTTCAGTATAAAATAATCACAGGAGATTGACGGGCGTGGGTTCAGGTGCGTTTTAGCCTTTATTTACAAGAAAGAGAGGGATTCGGATAATCCAGGGATGCTCGCCATAACGTGTTCCCTCCTTGAGGTCTTGTTGTTCGGGGGTCTTACTGTTTCAAAGGGGCACTACTGCAGGTGCTTTGCACTGCAGAACAGCTATTTATTCTATTATTATTATTTTAAGTTAGGAGCTGGCTATGATAGTCATACGATATATATATATATATATATATATATATATATATATATATATATATATATATATATATATATCGTATACGCTGTTTTAAAAAGTTATCGTAGTTTAAATTGTCTGGTTTGATAAAATTATTTAAATTGAATAATAAGGCTAGACTTTCGAGTTAATGTGAAAGCTTGCCTTAAAACAAATACAAAGAAGCGTTATACGTTAAAGCGTTAAAGTTCAAATGAAACTATATTATTTTTACTTTGAATTTCAAACCAGCAACCTAAATATTTTTTCCGTTCACTTGAGGTTTTATTTATCAACTTTTGCCATAACAATTTTAAATAATTAATAAAGTAATATATTTCAATTAATTGAATATGAAATGTTCCTTTATAAAAGTCACGTATTTAACGTATTAACTTATATATACTCACATAGAGCTGTAATATTGATTTCAGTATAATTTTAATTTAATATAACACTAATATGTTTAGTAATATTTTTATTTGTGAGGCCTTAAGATAGTTATATTATCATCCTCAGACATTTTACAAACTGAATAAGCTATATTTCCACTATTAATTTAAAATAGATACGGAATTCACACGATCGGCTTAGTATAATTTAAATAATAAAAGTTATATGCATTATTACGTAAAATTGGGAAAAATATAGGTACGAAATACGTCATATGGTTCACGGCTTATATTAGTATATGAAATTCAATTTAAATATTTTTACTTTAATCAATGTTAGGGCACTTTATTAATTTTAACGAATATCGCTCGTCAGTAGTGTAAAGGTATTAATATACATTTACATACTAAATGCAAAAATTAATTATTCACAATTTTTTTTTTATTTAAGAAAATTACTCATTTTTGGTAAACAAAAAGATTTGACCTTGTGTTAAAGAAAACTTCTTAATTTGATGCACTACTTAAACGATTGCTTCTGTTTTAAGTAACAAAATGTGAAATTTAAAATCTTAAAACCTCGCCCCCCTCGTTTCAAAAATAATATATATATAAAAAATATGATAAGCTACCATTTTGGATAGTGAAGAAATAGAGATCTCTGCTTTTTACAAATATATAAATGTATTCAAGCATATCAAAATGAGGGGTCACTTGAAAGGGAGTGTTTATATTTATTTACTATCACCTAGATTCTCCCGGTTTAGGTTCTCTAAGAGTGTTCGATACTTAGTTAATCGTTACCCAAATGATCTTTATGTGTTTTAACATAAAAAACTTTAAGTTTAAGGAACTTTTTTACGCTGCATATTGAAATAAGTGATGTAAAATTGTCCTATTATCTGTTGGTTAGTTGAGTTGTGAATACTTATATAATACACATAACGCAATTTTTTTATAAATAATATTTGTTGGAATTATAAAAATTTTTAAGCTTGGAGTTTTCAAAAACACAAGTTCAATAAAATGTTTTGTCAAACAGTAATTTTCACCAATATAGTTTCTAATGATAGGTTCAATGGGACCTTTATTTATTTTAAGGATTTCTGTTGTTTAATTTAAAAGTTCAAATTTTCTAGTATGAAGAGTACACAAAAGGTTTTTTTTGTTCGTTTTGTTCTTCGAGGGGCTCAATGATCGAAACTGAAAGTATATCCATTAAAATTAAACTGAATATCATTCTGAGAATGTGAATATAAATTAATTTAGTCGAATTTTAATATATGATGAGTCATAAAAAAATCTTTTCACAACGTTCTTTGAACGCTCATTGACTATAAACTGACGTGAACCTATTTTGTTGAATCATTTGTAAGATAAACTGTTTAGGTAACTCAGAAATGACTTTTCGTCACACTACGTTAATTCTTAGTTTCTATTATATTGATATGATATTATTCGTTTTATAGTGATGCTTTAAACATCTTGTTATAGAAAAACTTCAAATTAATCTTTGTTGTAAAGGTTGTAAAGATATGAAACATGAAAAAAAAATATAAAAAAATAAAAAAAAAACTGATAATCAGAGATTTATCAAAATACTTTCACAATTGCTAAAAAAACCGACAGATTCTCTACACTATTTTACTTGATATTTAAAGCAACTTCATTCGGGTACTATTTTATATAAGGTAACATTTACACATTTATGAGGTAAAAAATATGGTTGGAGGTAATTATAGCACTGGTACAGTATATTAAAATTTTTTTTACTATAACTTTTTCTGCATCCACTATATTCTGCATAAAATTAATGTATAAATAACGCATGGAATGAAAATGCTTTTGATTGAAGACGGATATTGGCAAAGGCTCAGGTGAACATGTTTTTACACCTGTGTTTGGCTTGAAATAATCCCTCGCCACAACTGGTATGGGAGAAGCCAAGTGCTGACAGGTTTTAAATATATATTTTTATAACAAACGCAATAGTTTTAGTCAACTTTATGTTTAGTTTTGTAATAACCAAGTAATTAGGATAAAAGGAACCGTGTAGCCAAAAGTAAAAGTTATATTTTTCTAATCGGCTCATGAAATACTTCACACTCAACTAAATGAATATTATTGATACATTTAAATAACAAAATATATAAAATTTACATGTAATTTATTAAAATGAGAATTGCCACAAACATTCTTATCAGAACACAGTAAAGCGCATTGACATTTATATAACTGACATCACCTAACATTAATTGCCAATAGAAAATTTTATGTAAGACTTTGATGATTAAATATTTCTTTAATAGAGGGAGTTAAGGGCACAACACTTGATAGAAAGACCTCCAATGACACTGTTTGAACTTGCCTCCTCACACGAAAACCGCTTAATTACGTGTAAGTGGTAAACGCCCTCTTGGCACTCAACGAGTTCAAGGTCCTATTAACACAAGTTCCATCCTGTAAAAAAGAAAATTTTATTTTCATACTTTAATTCCATATCAATAGTAGTATTATTAATATTTTATATCAGCCTACAATATTATTGTCATGAATTATAAAATAATAATTTGCGGATTATTGTTAATTGATTTCTATATAATAACATATTAATTATAACATTGTAGTATACATGAATTTATTCCCATTTAATTTTATGAAACCGCATACAAAATAATTTTAACATTTTGATTATTCTTTTCTTTGAAGTTTATATAAAAATTTCAGAAACAATAGATATTTCCTATTATACTTCCTAAAAATAAGTTTAATTATAAGTTTATATATAGTTTATGAGATGCTATAGTTTTAATACTCAACACTTCAATGAATAAAAATAATTTTTTGTAGGTAGTTATAACTATTTTCCATACAACTGAGAAGAATATTTTTTGTTGTGATAGTTTAAAATTTTCCCTTTTCATTCTTCCCCGAAGATTTGAGGTAACGTGTGAACAATTTCAATAGGTAGGCAGGCCTATTGGCAAATATTTTTCTCCTATCAACTTTTTAAAAATATTGTATTCTAAATATACTGCCACTTTTATTTCTTACATACCCTTTAAATCTTTATTTAAATCATATTTCGTATACTTTAATGATATCTAATATATTGTTTGAGAGAAAACCATAAATCCTTCGTGAATGTTAAAAAAATTCCAATTAAAACAAAAATAAATACAGAAAAATAAACTAATTTATAAAACAAAAGATTTTCTTGGAAATATAAATCAATAACACTAGTGACAATTTCGAGACATGCCTCGGGATATACATTTTAAACATTACTTCTCTAAGGAGCTTAACCTGGGAATCCTATCAGCTCAGCGTCCGCGCACGGCACCGGCAGCGGCGCTTCGCTTTGTCGACAATATCCCTCCCTCGCTATGAGCATTTTGTTAATGAGTCTTACAAATTAAATCATGCATATAACAATAATTACTAAATCGATAAATATTTGTGAACTACATTAATTCAGTATGATGAAGAATGGTAAGTCAGTTTGTTTGGTATTATCCAAATTAACTGAGCATAACAAGGATAAATTTAGATGACACCATGCATGAATATAGTTTTAATTAAGAACGAAAGATAGACTGTTCAAAATTTGCTTCTATATTTAATATTATGTCAATTGTATGCATATATATAACTATGAGTTTTTGCTATTATCGACATTCTGTTCTATCAGAATATAAAATTACTTACCAACTAGCAATCAAACATATCATTGCATTCGTTTGAAATATTTAATATATTACTGTCAAAGTTATAATAAAAATTACTAGCAATTAATTATTTAAAGACAATGGAATATACCGAATTACATGATATCCTTTATCTAAACATAGAACAGCCCTGAGCTGTATAATTTTCAAGAATTGTATCTTAGTAGAAAATAAATTGACCAAAAAATATTTTTCAATTATTATTGTAAGACATCTTGATTAAATACTTTTAATAAAAATCATTAAACATTTCTTATGAAACGGCAATTCACGATAAAATATTCTTTTTATCATTTATGACTTTAAAAACTTAAAATAATTGACTGCATCTAAATAAGAAAAATGGTAACAAATGAACAGATTTTGTTGTATTTAATTAACTTGTGTCTCAACTTACATCTTGTTGTTTTAGCAAAGAAAAACAATTTATAATAAACTAAATATAATTGCTCCTCTTCCTGATTTTGTTTAAAAAAAGAATCGTTTTAATGACAAAGGTGTTTGAACAATACGACAAAGAAACTAATTTGATCGCAAATAGTTTTTTTTCTTTTCTCCTGGAAAACAGAGAAACTCTGAAACGTGTTGGTATCAAAGAATAGAGCACAAATTGCTAGCTATTGTGGCCTATCGAAGCCGAAAGGGCCGTGAAGTTCCAACGTCTTACGTCTTCGAAGTATGATTTTTTCCTTACTTTTAACGTTTTTTAAGGTATTAAAATAACATATAACTGTGTTACAAGAAAACATTATTTACATGCCATGAACATATGAAATGTTTACTTGGTCATTTACTGTCATTTAGATTTTCATTTTTTCCTAAAATTTGTTGTAAATTACATTTTATTACAAAGCCGATTTTACGGATATTTGTTAAGATGGTATGATGATAAGATTTGTAAAATTTATCATGGATAAGATAAAAATAAGTATATTTTATTAAATTTTTATATTATATAGGTGAGAGATATAAAATTTGTTCCTCCTTTATTTTTTGTAATTGTACCACAATAGTTGTTTGTTATATGACCAATTTGGAGACATTTCACCAAATTTTCCAGGACAAATTACAAAATTTTCATTTACAAATAAAAAATATACCTTTTTCTATTTAAACATTTCCTACAATTACTGAATATTTGTAAATAATATGAAACAGTGTTCTTCCAAAGTAAAATAATCGTCCATGAATAATAAACTTACCTACCGATCTGACCGCTGACTTAGGGATTTTACCCTTCAAATAAAAATCCTTTATCAATTGTTTATTTTTACGGGTTTTAATGGACAACAGTTTTACAGAGGGCAATAAGGAATTGCCAAGGCCTATTGCTAACAAGTAATAACTATATAATAGGAAATGGACAAGATAACATAATAATACGTACAATAATATCAAAATAAGTTCATTAATACATATATTGAGGACTAGGTAGAACAAAAACATATGAAATTTCAAAGAATGAAAAGATTCAATTTATCGAAAAGATTCTGTTGTAAATTATTTTGTAATCTTAAAACTTATAGTTTATTGTTAGGTATATTGACTGTTTATTTTTATAGCAACTTTATCATAATAAATTAAAAAAAAAATACCCCCGTCGCAGCAGACCTGCGTACTCAGCGAATTTCCAATCGATCTTGAGATATCATATTTTCCCCATAAACACCATAGGAAAGGGTATGTAGGTTTGCTGCCATGGGATGTTGTTAGAAAATGTTAGTTTTGTTAGGAAATGTAATAGTTACGTAAAGTAAATATCAAACTGTATCAATATTCGGCACTTATTAATTTTCCCCATAAATCGCATGGGAGTGAATATGTAGGTTTGCCGCCATATGGGTGTTGTAAGCAAATATCAGTTAAACCCTACCTAGTGAATGTACATACCAAATATTATCAAGTTATGGTGTTCTTTTAATTTTCCCCATAAACCCCATTGGGGTTAGTACGTAGGTTTGCCGCCATATGGGTATTGTAAGCAAATATCAGTTAAACACTACCAAGTGAATGTACATACCAAATTACATAAATTTATTCCAATAAATAAGCGAGATACACGGTTTTGTTGATTTCCCATAAGATTAACATAGAAAACCTATTTTTGGCTTTTCTCCGTAACCTGTTAAGCCAAGTTAAAAATTTAAAATACTAAATTGTTTGTTTTTTTAAGCTCTTTAAAATGGTTTTAGATAAAATTGTTGAATTTTGAAAGTTATGCTCCAAAAATGCCAAAAACCCATTTTTTACCCCTTTGAAACCCCATAAAACCCGGTTCCCATTGCCCGATCGTGCTGATTCGCGAACTCATGAAAATAGACCTAGCCTTATACCTTCATACCAAATTTCATTAAAATCGGAGGTCGCTGTCAAAAGTTATCAGTACCACGGACACATAGATATATATATATATATATATATATATATATATATATAGATATATATATACATATATATGAAAATGAACGAACGGTGTTTTTGGCTTCTAGGGACCTCAAAATGAAAAAGTAACATGGTCCCGGGCTTAGGTCTTACCATGGCTACTACCGTAATAGCGTATTCCCTATAGGGAAATTCGCTAAAAAAAAAAAAAAAAAAAAAAAAAAAAAAAAAAAAAAAAAAAAAAAAAAAAAAAAACGTTCTAGGACATTAATGAGAGATGTTTCATTCAATGTTCTCTATGCTAAGTTACTATTGTATGGTTTTGTTCTACAAAACTGTAGAACACAACCGCTTACGCATGCACATGCATGGCATACATATGGTTCACTTAATCAATCTTTGTAATTTATGTTATGTACATATATTTATTAATGTCTTTGTGACTACGCAAATGCTCTACTTTTTTGTTTCCTTGTTTTGTCTTTATTCAAACAAGTAAGCAAATATCGTAAGTTGAATTCAAATTATGATACATTTCTATATAAAAATAAAAACCTCAAATTGAAATATTCAAACACAAGTCGGAGCATAACGTTTTCGTTACATATTTTCGCTTTTAAATTCTTTACAAGGAAAAAAATAACTGTATTTAGTTTAAATTTGATAATATTAAACATTTAAACAATAAATTCAATAAACAAAGCTAGCAAGGTAATACTGTAATGTTTATAATCTTCTATTACATCACATTGTTTTAGGTTTAATTGTACATGATTTAACGTTAATGTTAATGTTGTTCCAGGTATTATATCGGTTATTACATGAGAGCAGAGCTTGTGAGTACTGCATTTTTTATTCAAATATTAGCTAATGAGTACAACATCATTAGCCAATAAATAAAAAATTAAGGAGAGATCTATGTTGGATATTGGATGTTTTAGTTTTTTTTTTATGTATGTGGAATTTTAAAATATGAATAAAATGTGTCAGTCCTATTTGAAATACTATAGTTAACGTTTTCAATATTTTTTCTATGTGTTGCAAATGGTTATGTAAAAAACAATGTAGCAGAACAAATTTATATGAATTAATATTGATCTCATAGTTTTGATTATTTAAGTTATAACTGTGATTTTCGTAATTATTTATTACGACGTTATTAAAATATAAGTTTTTTCAATAATAATTTGATATTCATTAAAAAGAAAATGAAGCTAGTTTTTGAGTGTTTATTTAAATCATCAAAACTTAACCAGTGCATTTTAATTAATTATAAATATTAATTGAAATTTAAATAAATAAGTTAATAAATTAAATTTAAAAAATATAAAAATTAATTAAAATTCACGGTTATATACAATTCGAATTTAAATTAAAACATAAAATATTGTTCTAAATTTTAAAACCTCTAAAATGTTTGTTTTATAGACTCAGATTGTGCCCAAATCAATGCAATGTTTGCGTTAGTTGTTTATTACTTTTTTAGCCATTAGCTAATAATTACCGCTCTTGATAAAGTGCATTTTCATAAAATATTTCTAACCTTATTTAAATCGAATTCCTTAGGGTACTACTACGAACATAATTGGTTCTATTTCCATAATAAATAGTAGTGCTTAATTGGTTTTCCTACAATTTTTTTTAGTCTACTATTGTTATATTTTGGATATTTTTAAAGTTTATATATATACAAATAGTAGTGTTATATATTTCACAGCGTAAAAATACTTACAGAATTAAAATATTTAATGATAAATTGTTTGTGGGTATTCAGAGATTGACGGCCTGGAATCAGGTGTGTGTTGAGTTTTATTACTCTAGGGGAAACTCGTGAAACGCCTGCCATAACTTGGTTGATACATAGATCTAAACGTTATTATTTCTTTATATTAATCCTTTACTTAAATCTACAGTATATGCAACACAGTGAAATATTATTCATACAACCTGTTTAATCGAGATGAAATAATAACTATAATAAGAAGAAGAAGTGGGGAAAATAGTAAATTTCTCATATTCTATGATAAATCCATTCTGGTAGTCTTATAGGCGTTGGACAATTATTAGTTGCATAATAAATAGTCCCCAGCCATAAAATAATATAGTAAATTATATTAAATGGTACCAAACAACAGCCAATATGGTTTTCCATTTGACATAGTCAGTTTTTTGTTTTCTTTAATTTCTTGCACTATCCGAACAAAGCCATATACTATAGAACCCTGTATTTTTATAATTCAGCATAATAGAATTAGAAAAATGGTATTTTACACACTTATTTGTTGACACGTTAATGTTTTGTTAACATAAATTAAATGTATTTTTTTCTTATTCAATATTTTTTTACAATTTCCTTTAAAAAATATGAAGGTTTTTTACATATAAGCGAAAATGTCACAGTATTTCTCCTTCTATAATCACATTTTACAGTTGGTTGTAACAATAAAAATGATGTATCACACTTTAAGGTTTGATTATAATGTAGTTGAAATAATCAAACTTATACTAATTAAAACAGGCTAAATCTAAATTCTTAATAATTTGTTACCTTTACTGATAAAACACAATTTTATCAACAATAAATAATTTAATTTAATATTTTAAGTACATTTTTATATTCTCCTCAAAATTGTCTATAAATAAATAAATAAATAATGATTGAGTTAAAACGGATGGACAACGACTTGACGATGACCAAAGGGGTGACTTCTCAAAATTAGAAAACGCTATTTCGCGATTTGGGCTTTTAATTATGTAAAGTATTTTAAGAATTAATTAATAGTCTACTTAAGGGTAGTGAATGAATGAATCAAACGTTAGTATTTTTTAAGTTATTTTAATAAAATAACAACATTTTGGACCCTTAACAGCATTTTAGTTCGTTCATTGGTTGAAGTGTGAGAAAATGTAAATTTTATAAAGTCAGTACTTTATAATGTATCAAGTTTTTCATATTTTTATTGCAATATTTTAGGCAATACATACACTAGGATAATGTAAGAAGGCCTACTTGTTGTAATCCAAAAGTTATAGAATGTTTGACTTCATGTCACGGACATTTATTACACTTTATAAGCCATAAATATCACAACATCAATCAAAATAAAAGCATAAAAACGGGACTTCAAGATTCAAATCATGGGAATTCTTCTCCGTACCTCTAAGTGCTGCGTTCTAAGCTTGATCATTATTGATTAATTTATAGAAAATTTTATGGAGAATATAAAAATAAACTTACCATATTAAAAGTAAATATTCATTGTTGATCAAATTGTGATTTATTAATAAAGATAACAAATTACTCAAAATTTGGATTAAGCCCGTTCCAGTAAATTGTTATAAGTTTTACTATTTCAGCTACATTATGATCAAACCTTAATGTGTGATACATCATTCAAAAACTTATAAAATTCCGAAGTTTTTAACAATATTTAATACCTTCTATGAAAAAATCGACACAGTTTATTCAATGTTTTAGAAGATTCAGATTTTTATAAAAAATTATTTTGTTATCTTCCAACAAAAATTATAAATAAATAACTGAGTTAAACTCATGATTTTTCTTGTTATTCTTATTAAAAATTTTTATGTAGAATCCAAAAATGTTATTAGATTATCAACACAAGGACCTGTTTTCTGAAAAAATTAAGATTTTAAAATAAAATTACCAAAATTTGAAAAATATGAAAAAATACCTCTATTGGCCATAATTGTTTGAATAACAATTATTTTAATACACAATGTTATCACATTTTGTGTCTATTTTGTTCCCTTAAAATATTAAACACTAACTTCATTCCACCCTGTTTATGATATAGGTCGTTGAAGTTTTTCTAAGACTTCCTTTAGGGGACGTTCCCGAAAGAAGAAATACAGAAAAATGTAATTATCTACGTTGTCATATATTAATTTAAGACATTTTTTGCCATAGTTCGTTTTATCTCCAGGTTTTTAACCATAAAAATAAAATATCTTGTGCACAAGCTCTTCTTACTAGAAGTTAATAAATACATTTTAAAATAAAGTCTTCAGATTAAAGTTATTATTATTATGAATCTAAAAACTTTATTTTAAAATTTATGTAAAAAAATATTTGGTACACTTGAATGACTTGAATATTAATAATATTCTTTTTTATTAAATTAAAACAATGTGTATGATATTTTTTCAGTTTAACTACAGATCCCTTTCCCTAAACGCTAAACTTGTTTTGAAATTGAAATATGAGAGTACTAGTTAAAAAAATAAAACCTTTGAATTGATCCTAAATATGTTTTCGTGATTGTAGAAACTCAATATTGTTAATGTTTTGCAGCTAACTTTTGACAGTTACATGTCAATATTAAACATTCGATAGTGGAAATTTTCAGGCTATTAATACAGTACTCAGCTCAGTATCAAAGAGCATGAATCTATTAGAATGGCGACGTCAATGTTGCGCAAGTGTTGCAAACACGTGGTTATATATTGTGTTTGTTTCCGTGGTTAAACACTCCTAGGTAACGTGTAAGCTGATGTTACTGTTATCAGCTGTCCACACTGACACACGAGCAATAAAGCCGCTCTTTGTTCTCTATATCACGCTTCACACAGTGTTATTGTTGCATTCCTATAGTAGAATAAAATAATATAAAAAATCATATAATAAAATTTTATGTAAGTAAAATTAGTGTAATCTTCTAGCCAAGTTCTTGTGTTAGGGCCTGTAACATGACCTGAGGACTCCATTCGTATTATTTTTGTATTTCTATGATTTAATTATATGTAAATTTAATTGTATTTTAAATCTCAAAAAACGAACCACACTCAATGATAAAATACAATCGAATAGAATTGTATGGCAGACAGTAGTTAAATTTTAATATCTGTTCCCGACAGTAGGTATTTATTTACATGGTATTAAAAAAAATTACAAATTACTCACATGACTTTGTTTAAGGTACATTGTTGGTGATGGTGAGTTTATGTTATGTTTAGTAAATTTACCAAACATTTACTTAACATTACTCACATGAATTCACAAACACCAATTCGGAATACTTGTGATTGTTTTCAGATCTGTAATCACATAACTGATAGCTGAAGAAGTAAATTCCACGGGTTGGTGTTGTAACAAAGTGTTTTCAATTTACACCATTAGCACCTGTATTTGTTAGTTAAAATTATAATGAAAGACTAATGACCAAAGCAACCAAGGTCTTGGTTGGGGCATGGGAGTGGATTAAATTATTTAGTCTTAAAAAGAAAACGGGCCTTTTTTGGGCTTATTATAACAAGAATAATAATTTAGAATATTATAGAATAATTAATTGAAATTATAAATACAAATATTAACAAAAGTTTTATATTTTATTTTAATAATGAATATTAGAAATGTCTAACTGGCTGCTCTTGGACAACGTTAAATGTGGCCAGCCAGTTTCCTCTTCAAAGGGAGACTTAAACCACAAATTGGTTTATGGAGCATCCATCACGCACACTCTAATTACTTTAAATAAATTTCGTTAAACCGAAATGCTTAATAAATAATAAATAAATAATACATGTTTAATAAACAACTACAAAACATGTTTAAAATAATTTTTAGAAGATGGATTATTGTTTAGTAATAATATTTTTTTGTAATATTTATATTTTTTATAAAGTTAAATGGTTAATATTAGAAACATTTTAATGTATTTTTACAGGGATCGCTTTAAGCTAACAAAAATTAAAAAATTATCAATATCGCTTTTTTTTATTCGTTCTAGTACTGAAAAAAACCTCACCTTTTTCCATTTTCGGACCTTTTTAGTCCATAACTGATGTTCTCGTTTTTGCCGACAGGAGCAGTAATGTCTTTACACCTTAGATGGTTAGGTACTTTAAAAACAAAAGTAGTAGATTTATAAATTAAAAAATCCAAGACTAGAATGTGCCATAAAAAATAAACTTTATTTAAGGATAATTATGAGTTTTTATTATCATAAAAACTATAGTTTATGGATGGTCAAAAAATAAATATTTCGGGACTCGATCAATTTCCGAGGATCCCGGCCCCGCGTATCACGTAAAATGATATCTCTCTGGATACTACTGAAGGCCATTTCGAGCCTTGTAGTAATAAACAAAGCTTTTCCTTATTGAGAAACACATCTTTGGAGCAGAGGGTGAACAAAACAAAACAATATTAAATTTTAACAAAAAAAGTAGTTTTCATCTTAGGGAATAAAATTTTTGCAAGGGAAATTAATCAGCTTCTGTCCCCCATATAATTTATAACTGGACCATTTGGTTTGTCAATATTGCGCAAAATGGACGAGCAATATAAAATTATGATAGAGAGCAGCATGGTTAAGCGCACAGAATGCCAATGAAGTGCATAGAATACCAATGATGACATGCAACTAGCTAGAAATTATTAATCAGATACGTCCATGCGGCTTTGAAATGTGATACATCTGTGTTATCTGTGTGGGGTTCCACTCGGTGAACACTGGTGGTTGAGTTAATTAATCACTCTTTGGCCAAACAGGGATACAGTAACACGATAGGCCGATACTTTCCAGTATTTAATCTACGCCTGATCATTTGTTAATTATCCAAACAACGTCATTAAAAGTGTAAAATATGTTTAAAGTATCGTTAAATTAATGTAGTGTTTTTTTAGTGTGATTTAATACTTTCAATATTTTTTTTAAGTATTATAATATAATGGAGGAAATCTTTTCAGCCACAAGGAAAGAAAATTATCTCTCTCTTTGATAAATGAAATCAATCCAAAAAAATTATTGAGGGGTCAAGGAACGATTTGTAAATTCTTGAACAGAAAGTGGTGGCTCATATTTCAATAATAATTTCACATTATTATCTTTACTTTATTATAGTTCAAATGAATAATAATGCTTGTTTAAATATATGTTTATAGAAGCATTGCTGTTATTTACACCCATATAAATCAGTAGCAATTGGGATTTATACAGAGGGCTTTTTATTCACGTATATAAATAGTGAATACATAAGTTAATGTAAAGGATACACATAAGTTAATGTAAAAGATGTCGATTGTAAATTATTTTATAAATCTAAATGATTTATAATTTCAGCGTCTGCACTAAAAAGGAACTATTTTAAAAAGTTGTGATAACAACATATTTAGTGGTACTGTTTAGGTATCTGAGCCTACTATTGTAAATATCTACACACCACCGAATACCCAGAGGTCTGATACAGTTCTCCCATTTTTGAACATCCTGTGTTATATGTAGGTGACTTCAACAGTCTTCCTACTCAATGGAAATACTCGTCTGATGGCACTAGTCTTTCAAGCTAGGCTGAAAATAACAACTTTTTTTGTTATCTAATGCCAAGGGCCCACACGCCTTTCATTCACCCCGATGGCGTCGTGGGTACTGTCCAGACTTGTCCTTTTGCTGCCGTGAACCATCAGCAACCCCACCTACTCCCAGGACGGTCTTAGGTACACACTTTCCCAAACAGTCAGCGCATGCCTGTAATAATATCAATAATAATACAAATTCCACCAATAAGAACTTTTCCTCGGCCTAGGTGGAACTTAAATAAAGCTGAGTTGGGAGGCATTCTCCTCCAGGCTTGACAGCGGCATCTGAAACCCGTTCCGTGAAACTTATTAAAAGTGGTTTCAAATCAATGAAAAAGACTAAAAAAAACTCTTTAAATCCAAATAAATCCAAGTAAATACTCTTTCATCGGCACATCTATGAACATTATCGACATGCCTCAAAGAATTTGATAAAAAGAAAGAAGACTTCGACGCCAACATTAAATTGGTACTTAGCCTTACGTTTGAAAGTATCGATTTTTATTCAATTGTTATTAACGAAGAGAAAATTAATGAATCAAATATGTTTATAAAGGGCCACATTCAGTCACTGTTACAACCTCTTCATTATCTATGTTCTCAAAATGAAAGTAACACTATTATTTCTTCTTACTCCCAAAACTGTTTTCAAGTCAGACTACCGAGGATAAACCTCCCTAAGCTTTTGGGAGGTTTATCAAATTGGCTCTCTTTTATCAATTTATATGATGTGACCATCCATAATAATGAATCTCTTTCCAATGTCTCACGTTTCCAATACTTATTAGGTTCTTTGGAATGCGAAGCACTGAGTGTCATACGTAGCTTAAAAGTATCATACCAGAAAACTAAACTGTAGCTTATGAATTATTGCATGATCGTTACCAAAACGACGGACGTCTGCAAATCCTCCATTTGAATAAATTGTTGGACTACCTAACATTTCAAAGTCGAATATACTATGGGTACGACATTTTGTGAACCTATTTAATGATTTAATGAACTCAAGTTCTTACAGCTTTAGGACATATTGTTCAGGATTCAAACCTTTTACTTGTGGCATTACTTCTGCAAAAAATGGACATCAAACTTCACAAACTAGAATCTTTTAGAGAAACATGTCGAGACTCTAACACTAATTCAAAACATACTTTGCCGAAATCCCAAGAGATCATTGAGTTTCTTACCAATTAATGTAACTACCTAGAGGATGCAATGCAAATTAGTGTTGTTCCCGATCAACAGGTGAGTTACCATGAGAAGCCCAAAAACTTTTCAGAATTTGTTCCAAGGAAAAATGTTGTCATGCCACTGACACAGCCATTCCAGCGTGCATCACTACGAAGTTCAGTCAATAAACCAGTCTTTCATTACTTTGCTTGTAATACATCTTATCATAAAATTTACGCATGTCCTGTGTTTCAATCTAAAACACCCAATGAACGCTTTAATACCGTCAAAAAACATAATCATTGTGTTTACTGCCTTGGCAACCACAATCTGAAACAATGCACGTCACAATCCTCTTGTTAACTGTGCCATAAACGTCACCATACCATGCTTCATTTCCAACCCGCATTTCATAACAACTCTTCAATAAAAAAAATGCTCCAAAACCACTCCTTCATGTTTTCAAACCGCAACTTCTGAGCCTGTAGCTCAAAAAACAGAATCAACCCCTGTAACTCTTACCTCTCAATCGCATTCCTAAACTCATCCACTTCAATATACAGCTCTTCCCGGTACATTCCTGGTAAACTCAAGACTACTGAAGAAATTGTTAATGTTTTCCAAGCATTATTGGATTCAGAAAATGTGTGTGATCTCATGTCAGAACATGCAGCCAATATATTAGGAGCCCGTCGATCAAAATCCAGTATCCAACTATCAGGTATTCAGCAGTCAACCGCTCGCACTAACGGTCAGACATGTGTTAATAACAAAAAATTGTCTGGAATGCCAATAACCTCTCAACATCCAATGTTAATATTGAATAACTTAATAGCCAATCTCCATCTAGTGTCCGTTTCTATGATGTACTCAAACAGGCACAATCTTACGCACTTGCAGATCCATCGTTCCATGAACCTGGACGTATTGACATTGTTTCAGGCACTGCATTATACCCTCAAGTAATCACTTATGAACATCATTCGCTTGGCCCACATATGCCTCATCTCATAGGTCCCCACTTCAGCTATGTGACCTCTTGGACGTATTGTTGCCTTCAACCGCAGATGGAGTCGTAAGAGCTGCCCAGATCAAGACTGCCTCAGGAACAATGACCTGACCAGTTGTCAAGTTACTTCTGTTACCCATTGATTAAAGCTAGCCACATCAAAGGGGGTGTTATGTTTGGTAATTTTTGGCCTGTATCTTAATATCACATGATTTAATTTTACATGTTTGTCAAATTAATAATTGTTTGTTTACATTTTATTGTTACTTAAAAATACACTTCTGTCTTGAAACCTCAATGTCTTATACCTATACCGCAAGGTCTTCAATTTTATTTTAATTATTTAAACCCCTTTAAACACCTGAACTTCACCCAAAGTAGTCGGAGAGCTTCGTCTCTGCTCAGGAAACGCTTCACTAGTAAATCAAGTGAACAACACAATGCCTCATAGTATAGCCCTCGTGAAATTGCAAAACGCCTCTCCAGTTTGTCAAGCCTGTGCCTACGTCTGAAGACAGAAAAATTCATTTTAAGCTCAAGGAAATAAATGATAGCCAGCAAGCACCGTTGGAAGTCTCTAGACCCTTCACTTACGATGAGCTGGAATCGGCGATTAATGCGATGCCAAATGGCAAAGCAGCAGGCTTGGATGACATTTTCCTAGAGTTGATAAGATCGGCTTCTTGAAGTTTTTAACACAATATCTAACACCGTCGACATGACAGGGATATTTAGGAAATCCAAAATTATAGCTATCTTAAAGGCCGGAAAAGATGTAAAACAGCCTGAAAGTTATCATCCTATAGCTCTTCCAATTAAGTATTTGTTATACGGTGCTCGAGAGTTTGATTTACAACAGCATCCTCCCTATCCTCAATGCCAGCATCCTTGTTAAACAAGCTGGATTTAGGAATGGGCGCAACTTTTGTGACCAGGATCTAGCTCTGACTTCTTTCATTGAGTATGAGTTTGACCGAATACTGAAAACCTCTGTTGCTTTTTTAGATCAGCCTGCAGCATATGACAATGTCTTCAGAAAAGGCCTTCTTGTTGAATTTTACGGCCGGATTCCTTGCCCTTTCTTGTTATGTCTCCTCAACTTGATTCTCTCCAATACGATGATAAGAATCTATTTTAGGACAGAGAAACTACTTTTAGGCAACTAAAGAATGGCCTGCAACAAGGGTCAGTGCTCACCCCACTGCCTTTTAATGTGTATACAGCTGACATTCCTGACACTCGTTCCTCAAAGTTCGTGTAGTCAGATGATATAGCTGTGGCTTATCAGCACCAGGAATTCCACCAGCTGAAGAAACACTAACAAATGACCTCATTACCCTCTGCGAATACTTTAAAGAATGGAAGCTAAATCCAAACCCAACAAAAACCGAGGTTTCTTGCTTCCACTTGAACAATAAAATGGCCCACCAAAAGCTTAAAATTTTATTGTACGGTGTTGAGCTAAAGCACAATGAACTCCCACAGTACCTGGGGATCACTTTAGATGGGTCCCTGACATTCAAAAGCCACTTAAAAAGGACTGCAGCCAAGGTGAGATCCAGGACTAACATTGTCCATCACCTTGTTGGTTCCACATGGGGAGCTAACGTAGAAGTTCTGCCAACCACTGCTCTGTCCTGGTCTGTCTCAACTGCCGGGTACTGCGCTGCCGTGTGGTTAAATAGTGTGCATGCTAGAGAGATTGACTTCCAGCTAAACAAGACCATGAGAGCCATTGTTGGTACACTCATGGCAACTCCTGTACCCTGGCTCCCGGTGATTTGTAATATCGCTCCACCAGAAATAAGACGAAGGGATTCACTCATTAAGGAATATGATAAGATCTTATCTGTTCTACACTTGCACTTCCATGATTACTTGCCCTAGAATGCGGACTGATTTATAAAAAAACCTCCTCTGCGAAAAGCCTTTAAGTTGATGGAAACAAACTTCACCATCCATACAAACTGGACTTCCTCTTGGGACGCTTTCCAAGTTCGGAAAAGAATTTTGATAGTTAACCTGGCAGTAGCGGTAAGTGGTATAAATCATCCTCGGAAGCAGTGGACTGTTCTCAATCTTTTCCGCACTGAAGTGGGAATAAGTAATTATTGGAAGTACAAATAGGGAAGGACACAAGACCAGTCATGGGACTGCGGAGCAGAGTATCAAACTATGGAGCACATAGTCACATGATATGCATTGAGTGCTTTTCTTAGAAGGATTGATCCGTCTGAATAGCTTGAGTAAAGGTAGGCTGCAATGGCTTAGCGCCCTGGATTTAGCTCTATAATGAGAGATCAATATTATATTTTAGAGATTAGTTTTTACATACACTGACTCAGGTTCTCTGCACCGCAGAATTTATATTGTTGTTCTTAAACTTGTTGGTTGGCTAAATGAATTATACGATACATATAAATTTATAATATATATATATATATATATATATATATATTGTTAAAACAATCATTTCAACAAAGCACTCTGGTTAATCATTTAATTTGACCTACATGTTTCAAGCGTTAGCTCATGAACACGGTCTTGAATATTTTACATAATAATTATTGAGTTATGTAAATTATTAAAGATTAATATTAAATAATATTATTATTTTTATTTATTATTGTTTTATAATATTAAAAGAATATTGTTATTTTATTAAAAATATTAATCAATATTAAAGAGGTATTATGTAAAATATTAAAGACTGTCATCATGAGCTAACGCTTGAAACATGTAGATCATATTAAATTATTGAACAAAGTGCTGTGTTGAAATGATTGTTTTAATAATATTGATGGCAGCTCTAATCAAAATAGATAACCCTTCAATTTATATATCGCAACTATTGTGGTTTGTCATGTAATTCTCGAAGATTTCATTACTGGATTTCATTGAGGATGTACAATACAATTTGTTGCCCAATTTCGGATGAAACAGAGATCTGTTTAAAATAATAGTAATTTCCAAACGCTATTAGAGCAACACATGCGATGGAATTGGCTATAAATCTATATATATAATTCCGTAAGCGAATCGGTCCCCACGAAATATCTCGAGTTAGAAGAAAGATAGGGTAACGTATGATGGCTCATTTTGAAGCTTGAGAGCCAAGGACGCACGGAAAAATACCAGAATCATCCAAATTTACCTGGGCTTCGCCCCATTGGACCTTGAAGTTCCAATGTTAATCTGATGGGGAGACGATTTTTAGATCGACACGTGTGATTAAGCAGATGTTCCAATGTTTTATCATAAACTCAGCTGGTTATTGAGCAGATTTTTTGAGTTAAGATAACCGTATGGTTATAACTTTTTGCAATTGGCAATGCACTATAAAAAATAACAATAATAGTCATAAACGGATTACGGATCCACAGAAGATTTCATTTTCGTGGCCCCATCTATGTCATTAAGGAAACAGGACACAGGAATGGAATGATTTTTTTATGCAGAATATACCAAAGTTAAAATTGGCTTGGACGTGGTATGATTGATATAATTGTTGTCTTTACTCAGTGAATAATGTCATTAAGTTATTACGTTACTGCTTTATATATTGGCTATTTAGTAGTTTGAATTGAAGAGTTGAATCATTTTGTTGAGTGTTTGTTTATTTTCGACTCAATCATTTTATGTAAACTGCTAACATTGGAAAACCTCCGTATGAGGAATATTTTTTTGGTTCTTCCATTTAGCTCCTCTCTTTACGTAGGTTGTAGGGAAACAATATACGCCTGTTAATCTATAAAGGCGGGGAGCTTTTCATGTAAATGTTAGTGTGCGAAAATTAACCATATCACCAGTATTCCACTTCATTGACTAAAAGACAAAATAGACGAAAATCAAAGTACGAAGGACAAAATCACTATTTTGAGACATGGACCTCACAAAGTGGGTATTTTAACCTGAGTATGAATGAGTGTAGGATGATTGTGGCATGGCGGCAAGGAGGCATCGGGGCACGTTGGAGACATGGGGGAAATAGGGCGTACGGCTGGCGGCACAGGAGGGCATAGAGGTAAGGAGAGGAACGGCGGGAATGGCAGCACGGGACCATGGGGAGCACAGGGGGTTTGGGCATATGGGGGCCCGAATTGTGTCGGTGGCACTGGAGACAGGGGGGCATGAGGGGCACTTTGGAGGCATTCGAAACATAGGAGCACAGGGAGGAACGGCGAGCATGATGGCATGGGAGCATGGAGGGTACGTGGTGCGGGGCCATTCGGGACACTTTGGGGAGGCATGGGGATGCACTGGCCATGTGGCGGCGGGGGGTGCGGGGGCACAAGGAGCACTAGAGGCGTCGATGGCAAAAGTTGTAAATATCATGGGGAGCATGGGCGCCACAGGGAGCAACGTTGGGCATGGGGGCACGGAAACATAGGGGGTCCGGGGCACGTGGTAACGCGGGGGTAGGAAGGCACAATGGGCACTAGGGTTGTCGGTGGCACGGGGAACGGGGGGCAGATGGGAATTGGAGCAAGGGTAAGTCTTGGGGATCATAGAGGGCATGGGGACTATGGGGAAGAAGGGTAGGAATACGCGCACGGAGTACCGTGAATGTGGGGGCATGGGGGCACGAGGATTGTGGGGGGCACTGAGGTTAGGGGGCATGGGGATATAGAGGGCATGGAGAGGAATTGTGGGCATGGGGTATGGGGGCGTGGATATGGGGGCACAAGGGGTATTAGAGACTACGTTAGCACAGAAGGTGGTTGGGAATGGGGGGCATTATTGAGGAACGAGGAACATAGAGGGCACAAGGGTCATATGGAAGAACTGTGGGCATTTGAGCACGGGAGAATGGGGGGTACAGGGGCTTGAAGGGGCAAAGGGTTATGGGGGCATGGGGGTTACTTGGGCCCCGGGGGCATAGGGGATACAAGAAACACGGGTCAGGAGAGGTGAACAGGGGCACAGGAAGGCATAGGGTCACGGCGAGTGTGAGCGAATGGGGGGCACAGGGGTCCAAGGTGAAGGAGTTTACAATATTAATGGGCTTATGTTGTATTGAACTATTTTATTTCCTTGAGTTACAAACTCATCATGATCATATTTAAGGTTCAAACTTTTTTACTGCGCTCGGTTGTATAATAGTGCAATAATATTTCTTTTTTCCACAAAATAGACTACTGTATCTTAATACAGGGGACATTTATTGGTAAATTACAGATTTTATATCTCCAAAAAGTTTCGTCAAGACTAGGAAATATTTTACTAGAAAACCCCAAAGTGCAAATTCACACTACAGCTTGAGAAAAATACAGTAATACTGCAAGGAGGTGATAAATTGAAACTTAGTTTTGGAGACAACATCACCATTTGTAGCTTTAGGGGCCTTTGCCCCTACAAGCCACTAGTATATTGTATTTAATAAAATTTTATTTTTACTGTACGACAATTATTTTAAACTCAAGGTCATTTCACAGCGTACAAAATAAAAATTATATTTGGCAAGTATAATTACAATAAGAAAAGATCATGTGTTAAACTTAAAATATGATTTAATGAGGTCTTGAGTTTCAGTTGGAAAAAATATCATCAATTATTCTATTTGAGCTAACTTTTTTTTCATAGATGGGATTTTTTAACTTTGACTGATATTTAAAATGTTTTTATAATCTTGCTTTGCATGTTAATAGATTAGGAGCTCGTCTTTTATAAAAAATTTTCAAACCGTATTAATAATATTAAGTTTACAAAGTAATACAAATATTACTTAAACCAATGGGCTGTGAAATGTATTAGATTTTAGCCTCACATTAAAATATCAAAGAACAAAAAGTGGTTCCGGGATATTATTACTTTTCTTACGCAAAAAATCTATTTCAACAAAGATAACTTTACATTTTAAACTACGTTATACATATTTTTAAGGTTATTCTGAAACACTGCAAATATATGGGGTCACATTTATCAGTGTTATGGACATTTTGCTCATTGTTCCACAGTCACATCGCAAAACAATAAAATTAATCAGGTGTGCTTAAAAAATTTTCCTACAACACTATAGTTCTAGTAAACTGATATCCATTGTTTACAAAATCACCAATCAACTTCTGTATGCTGATGATCGTGTTTGGTTACGTAATCACTTTTACCTCTACCCTAGAGTAATGCAAATAATATGACTCGCATTATGAGGGTAATTAATTGCTAATCAAACACTCGACGCAGCTTTGACGAGTCATATACCTATTACGTCAGTTGTTTTCCCTCATTTTCCCTCATTTACGTGGTTTCCGTATCACCAAATCCAGCCAACAAAACTGTTTTGTTAAGCTTTGATAATCGGCGTTTTTATTGGATTGGAGTTAAATATTGGAAGAAACATTATTATGGTGTTAAAACATATGGTTGTAAGACAATTTGACAAAGGGCAATTTTTCCACTAATTACACTTAACGAATGAATGATATATTTCTTATGAAGTTTGGTATCACCTTTCTTAAATCATTAAGTTTTTTATCCTATTATTTTTTCTTTACTTTTGTTATTTATACCTTAATACATTAATGATATTGTACGTCAAACATTGTTTACAACAAGAGTATTATAATAAATAATAAATTTTATTCCCTCGTACATGTTAGACAAGACACCTTGACAAAATTAACTGCGAAGGAAGATTGTTTTATTTTTATTTTTTATTATATATAACTGATCATGTGTTGCATCATCAATATATAACACCCCCCGTCGCAGCAGACCTGCGTACTCAGCGAATTTCCAAATTAGTAATATTAATTTTGACCAGCTAAACTTGTAAACAAAATTCCATCACGTGCTCATAAATAGGGATATAAATGTCTATTCTCCTTAAGATAAATATAGGGAAAGAGTATGCAGGTATGCTGCCATGGGGGACACTAAAAGTAGGTTTTTAGCATAGAAAAAAAATATTTTGACTATATAAAGCCATATAGCAAATTTCATCAATATCTGTCCATAAATAAAAGAGTTTGAATATTCTACATATGATTAACATGGGAAAAGAGTATGCAGGTTTGCTGCCATGATAAGTACAAAAACCAAGATTTTTTTTACCTTAAATGGATGAATCTCAACCAAATGAAACTAAATACCAAGTTTCATCCAAAAATATTGGTTAATAAGTGAAATATTAACACATCCTTATTCTCCATAAGATTAACATTGGAGCCCCAAAAGACAATGTACTGTCTTTAGACTCTGTAATATCTCGGTAACCAATGGAGATAGAGCAAAGATTCAAAATACTAAATTGTGTGTTTTTTAAGCTAAATCCAATGATCAAAATAAAAATTTAAAATTTTTCAAATTTACATATGAAAAATGCAAAAAACCCATTTTTGGGGTACAAAACCCCCCAAAACTACCCCTTCCGGTAGGTCGATATGTCTGGTTTTCGAACTCATCCGAAAAAAAGTAGGATTACACATCTCTACCAAATTTGGTGTCGATCGGACCGTTTTTACGAGAGTTATCGTGTCTAGGGACACACACATATATATATATATATATATATATATATATATATATATATATATATATATATATATATATATATATACATACATATATACATATATATATATATATAAATTTTAATGACTTATTTTTGGTCTCTAGGTACCTCAAAACGAAAAAGTAACATGGTCCCGGGCTTAGGTCTTACCATGAGACCTACGGTAATAGCTTATTCCCTATGGGAAATTCGCTAAAAACTGTTCAACATAAGTGTTTAATATTTTCTTTATAGTATAAAGTATTTTAATATAAATAGCATTATATTTATTGAAATTGTAATATCTTGATTGGCTGCTGCCGTTTGTAATAATAATTTCATAAAATAAATAAATAATATAATTAACTTTGTGATATTTTTTATTGTAAAAATGTAACATTAATTAATTCTATTGATTAATTAATTAATTAATTAATTAATGTTACATTACATTAATTAATTCGAATAAGTTATTTTTTTAGGCCACAGATCCCACATTATAAAATTTGTTTTAACAGTCACACCTTTTGCTTGGAAAGAAAGTAAACTTGTGTGTATTGAACCTAGTATGATAAGAAAAAATCGTAAGGCAGAATGCCCGGCTGGCGTTGGTTTGAATCTTTCACAATAAATATATTATAACACGATTTTCTCAATTAAACTATCACCAATTGAGAGTTAAAGAATATACAGAGGTGCTGAAATGTTTGGTAGCGGTTTCGTACAATTTAGCTATGAGAATAAAACTGTAATGAAGGTCAAAAACCTATTTCTTTCTTGGTTATCACGTTGTGTCCAAGTCTGATTGGGGTCAGCCTATGAGGAGTCAGTAAAAATTCTTAAATGTCAGCATAGGTTAATAAGCCTATCAAATTAAAGGCTTCAACGTAGTGGAGTACAATAAAGCAAACACTACTGGATAAAGGAGTCTTAATGGCAGACAATCAAACATATAATTGAAATCTTAAAAAAGTCAGGACGTTTATGACATTTTGAGATAGTTTTTCTTTCATATTATTTAGAAAAAAAAGACTTTTAAATTACGTGAAGTATAACATAATAGAATATACCTCTATTCAAAAATTCCTCAAGGGGACGTACCCCCCACCCTAAATAAGTCTTGAAAGAAAATTCATCGTCCCATATCATCTTACAAATCATTAGATAGGTTTTCAATTTCTAAATGATATGAAACAAAACCGACCTCAAAAGGTCAAGTATGTTCAAAATTATGGAATTTTCATCAAAATTATTTCAATTTGATGTTTGGTTGCATGACATTAAAGTCGCTGTCATCCATTTGAGATCGGGTTTGCAGCATTGTACACTAAAACGTGAAACCTACGTACATATCAATCTATGCTTACATTTATGTCTTTATACTGACTCCGCTTGGAACCCCACCACCGTTAGATATTGACAATTAGTTATAACGTTAAAAATAAGTCTTTGGCCAAAAGTTGAGTTCTCCAAGCTTTAACCTTATATCAAAACTATTGATAAAAATACTGATATATGAAACAATACACACTATTGCTTAAGTTTCCCTAAAATAAAGAACATATTGTATCAATTAAAATATTAAAGTTCAAGAGCATTTATCTCACGATACATATAATTCTTTTATTTATCGTTTAAAATAATGAGATAAACAGTTAGCTTTTTAATAGAGAATGGAGATCTTTATTCTCTGAAATAAAGAACATATTGTATCAATTAAAATATTGAAGTTCAAGAGCAATTATCTCACGAATTTAACTAAAGCATCTGATCGGCTTGACTTGAGCACTTGAGCAGTATGGAGTGATGGATCTTTTCTCTTAAAACAGCAATTTGCTAAAAGACGAGTAATTTTATCTTCTCTGTATTTTAATAAAGACAAAAAACCCATCAATTCTGTTTCAAGGCTAAAAGTATACACTTCATTATTTGTCCTTGTAAGCTGTAATATAACACATATTATATTAGTTATAATGTAATTAAACTATTCAAGGATTGTTTTTTTGAAATGTAAGAAAAACATTATAATAAGTTCAGTGCTTTATACCTTACCCTGCTTGGCATAGATGAGAAAGGTTGATTATTCCATAATTCAGTAAGTATTGAGTTTTACGGAGTGTTTCTTTTAAAACGCAACCCACGAATTGAAATTTGCAAACATAACACATATTTAAGATACATTTTATTTTTAATCACGTTCATGCCCAATTATTTGAACGATTTAATGATGTTTTGTTTATTTTTTGTATTAAAATAGACAATTATTAACATTTATACAACGTTATGTTCCATTGAGCCTCTTAAAAATTTTTAAGTGGCTATTTTTATGTATTACTATACTCGTCTTAAGTTCTATAATGTGTTATGGGATTCCAATGGGCTTTATTATTTACATATTCTCAAAGTAAATTATAACGAGGTCTTGAATTCTGGTGATCTCAGAGGATGCATTGTCCATGAAATTATATTTTTGGAGATAGACTTATATTAAGAGAAGCATACTCTATAAAAAATTTTAGAACGATAAAATTTTACTCAAGAGATATGTTATTTACATATTATTTCTTATTATTCTCCTATTTAAGGCATGAAATAACTCCAAAAGTATTGAAGAACTAGAGACGAGTATAACAAATGTAATCTTAATAAAAACAAGAGCCTCCATAAAAAAGTTTCTGGTTTTTACGAAAGAACATTACATTATATGTTAACGACGGTCTGTTTGACCTATAAAACTGAAAAATATAAAAAATCCAAAAAATAGGTCTGATAAATTTAAATAAAAATAAAATGTATCAAGCTTTGTATTAAGGGATTGTAATTTCATTTTGTGTGTAGCGTTTTTAAAAAAAAACTTGGTGGAATATATTATTATCCACCCATTAAGGGAAAAAAACAATAAATTAAAATACAGTACACCAGCGTGTCTTACTAGGAAACCTCTTGAATGAAAATAGCTTTCCTTCTATCCAGATATCCAGGTCATTGCCGACCATCTTCCTTTGCAAAATGTTCCATTTAGTATATTCTGGATAGGTAGCATCGAGTAACAGCTAGGTAGTACCTACCTGACCCAATTTTTGACAGGTCACGGCTATTTTCGATCGTACCTGAACCGGATGGGAAAGACCGGTTCACCGGACTGCATTTATTGCCCGGGTGTTCCCGACGATGCGGAACACACATTCTTCCGCTGTCCCCGTTGGGAAGGGCCCCGCCTGGAGGCCACACAAATATTTGGTGCATTTTCGGTGGACTCGGTCTGCCAAAAGATTTTGGAGGATGAGGGCAACTGGGATTGTTTGTCACAGTTCGTCCGGGGCATCCTCCTGGAAAAGAAAACCGATCTGGACCGCGAAGTGGCCCAGATCCCTTGATCGAGCGGCTGGATAAGGAGCGAGCCCGACGGGCGTAAGCCAAATTTAGGCCTAGCCTGACGTAATGTGATAAACAATTCCAGGTTAGATTCCTAAAGAGTAGAGGAGGTTTTTTAGTGGGTAAACCCGTTTTTTAGGGGAGCCCCACACTACAGGCTGGCCACCTGTGTGCACCTGTGTGTGCTTAATGCATTTTTCCGCCTCTCCCTCAAAAAAAAAAAAAAAAAAAAAAAATCGAGTAACAGCTAGAGAAATATTGCATGGAAAGACAGCCAAATTTAAGGCGTTGCAAAAATGATGCTATTAAACGATCATATAGGCATGTTTCAAATAAAAATAAACTAAAGAATAAATAAAAATGTTCCATTGCAATTTAATAATATATAAATAAACTGCTTCTCATAATCATTGTAAAATGTTCTTTTTTGTAACAACAGGCACAAATATAGAAATGTATTTTCTACATGTATTGGAAAAAAATTCCTCTTACTATTTTGTATGTGATTTGTCCATAAGAAAAATAAAGATAAAAACTTAACAATAACTTTTGCGTTGCACTGATTTAATTTAATATGGTTTCTTAAAATGTAAGTAAGTAATTAAAACCAAGCAACGTAAAGTAAGTTAACGGTGCTTGATATTTTCTCAACAGAAGTTATGTGAGGTTCGTGTTAAGTTTAAACAACGAATGAGTTAGATTAATCACTCGTAAGAAAAAACAATTTTAACCAGTTGTAGCCTTGAAATACGGTTAAGGCGAGAGAAATTTAAATATGAAATTGTAAATTCTATTTTCATCTATTTAGCTTCATTACTGAATATGAACTAATAAGTATGAAAATTATTCGAAATGTTTACATAAAATGTATTTGTTTACACAGCGTAAAAATGTCAAGCAATTCCACTAATTTTAATTTAAAAAATCTTTTTTTATCGTGTGGCTGGCAAACAATAATTAGCCAATTATATTTTACTCGAGGCCACTTATAGGTAATGCAAATTTAAATAGCTTAAAAACATTCGTAAAATAGGCCTACTCTATTTGATCTTTTCATTACGATTGTGTGTTATAAAAATAATAGATTTCAAACTAGTAGTGCAAAAGTTGAAAAATTATGCACTAAAAATATTATTGAAACCTACGTATTTAGCTTAAACTCCATAAATAACTTAAACTACATCATTTGTTTGGATAGCAAATGTTTTGAAGGCTGATATAATAGTTTATAATAAAAAAGTAGTTAATTATACAGGGTGAGTTTCTTAAAGTGATCCAATAGCGAATATTTTTATTCTATATCTGACAGTATACTTCTTAAGGGGGACCCCATTTGCTTTTTTATTTTGCTCTCAGGTATGTATTTCACTTTTCAAAATTTGACGCCATTTTTCCAGTATGGCGGCTAACTTTAAAATTTCTTATGGAACACTCTACTTTTTTTATATGATTTTAAGACTTTTTATTCCTTGCCATTTTTCTCTAAACCTAACGGTTAGGGAGCTAGAGGCAATTAAAGTTCATTTTAGTTCCATAAGAATAACAGCAAACTTTATCCGCCCATATCTCCGAAACCATTGATAAAAAAAAAAAAAATACTCTAGAATAAAAATGTCTTAAATTGATGTTTTAAGAAAATTTTCTTCATAATAACAAAAACTATTTAGAAATTTTTATTTTTTGCCCGCCATATTGGAAAGAAGTTAATTTATGCGTAAATGAAAATTTTGTGATTGAAATGTTCTTAAAATATCAATTTGAGACATTTTTATTTATGAGTATTTTTTATTTTAATCAATATTTTCGGAGATATGGGCAGATAAAGTTTGCCCCATGTTATTCTTATGGAACTAAAAATGAACTTTAATTGCCTTTAGCTCAATAACCGTAAGGCTTAGAGAAAAATAGCAAGGAATAAAAAGGTCTTAAAATCATATCAAAATTTGAAAAAAACACCATAAAATGTAGATGTTCCATAAAAAATTTCAATGTTGGCCGCCACTGGAAATAATGGCGGGAAATTTTGAAAGGTGAAATACATACTTGAAAGCAAAATATAAAAGCAAATGGGGTCTCCCATAAGAAGTATACTGTCAGATATAGAATAAAACGATCCTGAGCACCTCGTTGGACTCCACTCTCAAGCCATCACTGAACACAGACTCTCAAGACCATGTTAATTTAACTTCTAAGCATAGTGATTTTTAGCCATGCACCCAAATTTGTTACAAATAATATAAATAGTAAAAGTAGGGATATTGATTCTGTTTTAAATATAAATTCAAATAATGCCAGTTCTTTTTTACTTCATATTAATATCAGAAGCATAGTTAATAAATTAGATGAGCTAGTGGCATGTATGGCTATGGATCGCCATCATGTTGAAATTCTTTGTATCACGGAGCACTGGTTGTCAGAGGACAATTTGTCAATTTTGAATCGCATTGAAGGGTACGAGGTAGTCTCATTCTTTGGGAGATCTCATAACTCTGGGGGAGGATCCTTTATAGCCGTTCGGCAAAATTTAGAAGCTAGTCCACGGTTGGATATTCGTAGTCTCTCAATTGAAAGGGTGATAGAATGTTCGGCAGTAGAAATCAATCGGGGGTCACCCACGCGTCCTCTCGTTGTAGTGACTTTGTATCATCCTCCGGTGTCGAGTAACATTTTGTTTTTAGAACAACTGGAAAAAATGCTTTCTGTCCTAGTTAAAGAAATGTCGCGTAAGGATATTATCCTCTGTGGGGATTTTAATGTGGATGCTCTTGTGGACTCGGTGGTGAGGCGCGATTTGTTCTGCTTATTAGAAGCTTTTGGTATGAATTCTCACATATCCTCCCCGACTAGAGTAACAAACAGTTCTAGAACTGCAATTGATTTTGTGGTTTCAAACAAAAATACCTTGGAAACTAAAGTAATCGAGATGGGTTTGTCTGATCATACCGCGCAACTAGTCACGCTTCCCCCAGCGGTTCATAACAATAGTTCCGCAACAAGAGTAAGTCAGTCTAAGCGGGTTTTTTTCAAGGTTAAATAAAGAGAATTTCAAAAATAGGCTCAGTGAGATTGATTGGGATGGTGTCTTCGACGCCAGTAGCTCCAATATCAATGTAGACGTCAATTTTAATGCATTTTTAAATGTTATTTTATTGAATTTTAAACAATATTTTCCAAAAAAAGTGTAAAATTATGTACTAAAAACAAACCTTGGCTAACCTTAGGGTACGAACAGAACGAGTGGGTCGAGGTGGAGGTGTAGGTCGCGGTCGATGGCACAAGTTAGGTCGCGGTCGATGTTGACCGCACATAGCGAGGAGGTCACCCGCGCTGTCAGTGCAGCTCAGGCCATTGGAGAGTGATGTGTGTAGCGTGCTTATTAAATAAAATAAATAATCCTATATTTTGAAAAGTATAAGTACCTTAGAGCGTCATAACTTGCGATTACCACTACAGGAATGGCGATATTTACGTTGTTATACGTAGATGTTATACATTTTGTTAAAATCTAATAAGAGGTACAACTTTGATAACTACCGTAAATGTTCAATATGTAAGAACAGATTTATTTCTTTGGTAATGTACAATAATTACATATTGTGTTGACTACCAGTACAATAATTAAAAGAAACTGCCACCAGGTTATTATAAACCCAAATAATACATTGTGGCAAAGCGCATTTATTTATTAAAAGACTATTAATTTAAGTGTTTGCATGGTTTTTGTTTATACACTCTACCGCACAATATAAAATTCATTAGTTATCAAATATTCTCAAAGATATTTCCAAAATAGTTTGTTATCATTGATAGGTCTAATTTCATCAGGGAGATTATTAAAAGGTTTAGCACCCGCATAACATGGTAATTTATGGTAAATTTTAAGTCTGTGAAAATCAGATCTAAATTAATTTTTATTTCGTGTATCATAGTTATGAAAATTTGCGCCAAATTTCGAGTCACATTTTGTTAGAAACGATTAATTGTTTGATAAATATACAGACTAGCTAGTGTTAAAATGTTTAAACCACGAAAAGCTGATCTGCACGAGTCTCTTCTGCCTATCTTTGCTAAGATTCATAAAGATTTCCTTTGAAGATTAAATACTCTTGAAAATTTACAATCTGCACAAGCCCCCATAAAGCTAAAAAATTAATAATTATTTTAATTAAAATTAATTTAATTTTGATGTCAAATAAAACTATTTTAACCTGAAATCTAATTAAGAGTTACACTTACGGCATACCTCGTATTTACATGTATTTTGGGTTGCTATTACTATTACAGAATGGAGAATTGAAAATTAAATTAAGTATTACAAATAAGTTAACAGAGAATCACAAAGTAATAACTGGTTTGTGGTTACCTTGAGGGGTGGAAAAGGTTCAGGCGTACGCGACGGGGGACGCTCGACTTTAAACGAACCAATATGTATATGTATCGTATGGCTATCATAGCCAGCTATACCATCTTAAATAATAATAAAATAAATAAAATATGTTCTGCAGTTCAAAGCACCTGCGTCAGTACATTTATAGTGGCCCGGGATCGGGCCGTTAGGATTTGGTCTGACAGCTGGCATAGCTGAGAGATCACTTGCGTAATAGTTCAGCTGCCAAAATTTGTTGTTCGTTTAGCACATCCCGGGGAGTACGTGCAGCTTTAATGGAATGCTGCGGACGCGAACAACATCACCCCCCAAACGAACCAATCACAACGAAGCATCCAGGTAAACCGCGAGGTAAGCATCCATGTAAATCAAATGATTTTGATTTTTAAAAGCATCGCTGTAAACCTCCTGGATGGCATCGCGAGTCACCTCCACCGCGACTTACTCGTTATGCAAGGCCTCGTTAACTACAATGTGTTTGATTTACATGGATGTCGACGGCGACCGCGACCGCGACCTACACCTCAACCGCGACCCACTCGTTCTGTTCGTACCCTTAGGTATAAAAACATCATTAGAAAATAAGAGACGCATGAGTGTAGTTGTAAAGCAATCAGTAAGCAGAGATTTTATATCTTACTACAAGGCTTATGTTAAATTGTTACGTAAGGTCATTCAAATTTCAAAAAAAATGTGGAATGATAAAAAAATAAGGGAGTCTCAAAATAAGCTGAAGACAACGTGGAATATTGTTAAAAAGGAGATAGGAAAAGACACAAAAAAGAGGGAGGTTAATAAAATAATTGTAAATAATGACACTTTGTTCGACAGCGAGTTGATTGCAGAACATTTCAACATTTTTTTTATTCGTGAACCCGCTGCAAGGGCTCCGAGGGAAAATGCAAGTGATTCCCTGGTAAAGCTCCATCGTTTTAGGCCACCCATTTCTTCTTCTATGTTTCTATTCCCAACGACCGAACAGGAGGTTCTTGACATAATTTCATCGCTTAAAAGTAAAACTTCCAGCGGCTGGGATGAGATCTCATCTTCTTTGCTGAAATTCTGCGCAAAAGAGCTGGCTTTGCCGCTATCAATCCTCATAAACCAGTCCCTCGAGTTGGGTTATTTTCCTTCAAGGTTAAAGTACACTACGGTCCACCCTCTTCACAAAAAAGAAGATCCTTCCAGCATCTCAAACTATCGACCTATTGCACTGGTTTCCACCTTCTCAAAGGTTTTTGAGAAAGTCGTTCTTTCTCGTATAACTAATCATTTGGCCAAATTTCACGTGATAAACAAACAGCAACACGGCTTTCAAAGCGGAAAATCAACTACTGATGCTTTGTATGATTTCTCCAACCACTTGCTGCAAACTTTGGATAAGTCGCAGAGAGCGTTTGGGTGTATTCTGCGACTTGACACGAGCCTTTGATTCGGTAAACCACTCTATTCTTCTGAACAAACTCTCGCATTACGGGGTAAGGGGAACTGCTCTCAACTGGTTTTAATCATTTCTAACCGGGAGACAGCAAAGGGTTTTGATCAAAAACTCTTCTGGCTCTTTTGCATCTTCCTATAAACTAATTGACCTAGGTGTACCTCAAGGTTGCATAATCTCTCCTTTACTTTTTATCTTATACATTAACGACCTGCAGACTACAGGAGGGAACTGTCATCTTAACATGTTTGCTGATGACGTATCAGTTCTGGTTTTTGGGAGGGATCATAGTACCCTCGAAGAAAACGCATCAGGTGCATTATCAACATTAAAGGATTGGTTTGAATCTAACGGTCTTTTATTAAACATCAGCAAAACTAGTTCCATCCATTTCACACTTGACCGGAATCATTCGTCAGATCCTACTATTTCCACCTTACAAGCTGCCACCTCTTTCAAGTTCTTAGGAGTTTGGTATGAACAATCATTTTCATGGCAACTTCATGTAGTAAACTTGCTTCGCCGGATTAACTGTGCACTTTTTGCCATTAGAATTCTGAAACCAACTTGCAGCACAGAGATTCTAATTGATGTTTATCGGGATTATTGTGAAAGTCTACTAAGATATGGAATTGCAATATGGGGGAGCTCTCATCTGCTGGATAAGCTGCTTAAAGTCCAGAAAAAGATTCTGAGGGTCATTTTCGCGCTTTGCCCACGGCATCCTTGTAAGAGAATTTTTCAACAACATAATATCCTTACTGTATTCTCACTATACATCCAGGATGTTCTGCTTTTAACTTTTAAAAATATTTCATCCTTTAACAAAACTGGTGACTTTCACAGATTTAATACCAGGCAAGGATCAATGCTAAGTTTTCCTCTCCATAGAACTTCAGCTTTTGAGAAAGGGCCATTTTATTCTGGGGTGCGGTTCTTTAACAAACTACTGGCAGATATAAGAACGATAAACTCATTGCCTTCCTTTAAACGTGCTTTGAGATCGTGGCTCATCACTAAGTCTTTTTATTCAATTGATGAGTTTTTTGATTGTATAAATTAGTTATTTTTTATTATTATTATTTTGTATACATCCTTGTTCATGTTTATGTATAAATTTATTTTTTTTTCTAATTAAATGTTGTAGTAAGTGACTTATTTTGACATTCAAATATTTTGTTAATACAGTAGTATATTTTATTTTGAATGTGATTAGATGTATTTAGAAAAATGACAATTCACCAAATTTGTAACAATTTCTGTTAACAAATCAAATGTGAAATAAATAAATTTGAATTTGAATTTGAATTTAAAAAAGTTCGCTATTGGATTACTTTAAGAAACTCATCCTGTATAATTAAATATGATTTAGTCAGAACAAGTCGTTGAACATATCTTACTTATTATTGAAAATATGTATTATTGGCCGAAATTTTAGTTATTTTAAACTAAAAACTATTAGTGAAATTGATCAATTAAATACCGTCAGCTCTACAAAAAAGGGGGTTCAATATTATTATATGTAGAATCCGTCTCTTTTATTCTCAGTTGTGCAAAGTTTATTGCTAGAAATATTTTTATAAATATAAAGAAATATAACATATTTTCTTCGTACTAAATATTTTTATGATTGAAGTTTTTGACTAAATCTAACAAACTGTATCAGGAGCATTTTTCGTATTTGGTCATAATTAATGTTTTGTATAAAATTTTACACTGGAGAAAGTTGTAAACGAACGCATACTTCTTATAGAATTTATGAGAAGTATATTACAATCATTCTCGTTACTTAAGTAAAACTAATTTTAAAGATAAATAATAGTGATTAATTTGATAAAATAGTTTACAAATTTTTCGCTTTATACATAAATTATTCTATTTCACCTGTAAATTAATAATCCTAATAACTTGCCGTTTAAAATTTTATAAATGACTTTTAATTATCTTAAAATCAATACCATGCATTGGTTACGTTCTTGTTTAGAAAAAAAATAATAATTACATTAATATAATTACATTTTATTGGTTTGTTTGTGTAAATAAAGCAAAAGTTATTATTTTAATAGATAAAACAAAAATATGGTAAGAAACTTTCTAATTATTAAATTACGATCAATTTTTATTTGAAATTATTGCATCAAGGGAGATTTTAGTGAAATGTTATATGATAATATCTGACCAAATCCTTTTAGTAAAAATAATAATTTAAATGAATTTTAGTTACATAATAGATGACTTTATATTACTTGATATCTTCTCATACTTAATCTAAAATTGTCAATTAGAAATATATTTTTCGTTCATATTTGTCATATTTAACAACACTGCATAAATTAATAGAACATGGCAAGTTTTGAGTTGTAAAAAATTACTATAATTAATAAGATAAATTTTTACACATTGTCGGTTTTATATAAATTAGAATAACAATACGAATGCAAAAAGAGAGTGGCTTATTGTGAGTAACTGGAATTTCTCATTAACGTATTATTAAAATCGGATCAAAAATATATGTCAAGTTACTGAGTCGAATGTTAATAAAGATACAAAAAACTTTGGTTTATGAGAATTATACAAATTCGTTCTTACGTTGATAAATTATTAAAGTATTGCCTAACTTAGGACAGTTAGCACCATTTTAGTTTAAACCTCATCCTCAATTTAAACCTAATTTTAACCTAAAAGTTAGTTGAACATGCATAGTTTAAACGTACGCCTCTAGCTGATTTTAAATGAATTGAACCTACATTAGTTTTAATCCAGTTTATCATTTGTTCATTCAAATGGCTCTTTTAGGTTAATAGTCATCTTCACCTTTGGGCTAGTAGCACAGTCACCAATTTTAACCATACGACTTTTATGCAAAAATGGTATTTAATTCTCCTATTTCGGACGCCGTTTTTGAACCGATTTTCTTTAAACTTGGAAGGTGTTTAGTTGAATAGTTATATTAGGTCCCTCATACCTAAAAAATTTGAAAATCTTAAAATATTACTCTCTTTGTCGTCACAAATGAACTAAATGTTTCTTTAAGACTATTTCTCCTTATACCACTAATTTTTACCGATATATCAGGTATGATGGACCTAAATCTAACCTTAATCTAAGATAAAACATTAATTTTACCAATAAAAATCCAAAGACACCGTCCGAAACAGGGGAATATGGAAGCATGTTTTCAGTGTTTTTACAAGAGTGAAGATGACTCTTAGGAGCTTAGGTTACCAAATAGAGTAATGTTCCTTGCTTCTTATAGAAAGTGCATTTTATGGGGTTTCAAAACTATTAAATAATGCTTATATTTTAACCTAGATATCATCAAAAATATAATATTTAAATATTCAACAAAACCTGTTTTTACCGTTACTGGTCTGATGGAAAAAAGAAAAAATGAAAACAAACGATGGAATCATTTGTTTTAATTAATGCAGGTCACTCACGAAGACTACGCTTCAACGTTACATTATTAACTAAGTTTTTCTTTTTATTTAATGAACTAGTATTAACGAAACTTCGAAGAAAATATAATGATTCTATCTTCACTGCACGAAAGAGAGTCTGGAGTGTTTGAATATGAACACCCAGCTGTGACGTAGAAGCTCTCTAATTGTGGCACTTAAGGCGACATCTTCACGTTGCATACGACACTGTCAGAATTTTAGAACGGCTTTGAAGTCACATGTTAAAATATTATAAATTTAAATAAAATAAATCGCTTACAAGCATTGAAAATCCGCTGTTAAAAATGGATGTTTATTTATATTTTTGAATTATGTTTCAAGTCTTAGTTTATTTTAAAATTATGTCGTAGAACGGAAACTTGAATGTAATGCTTGTGCACCTATTACCACCTATTACCAATTAAAAAAAAATATCTTTGCAGATTGTTACTACTCATGTACTAAGTAGCCTGAGGTGTCAAATATTGTTCTTCACACTGGACGCGTTTCGAACGAATTACCGTTCATCTTCAGCAGGCACTTTAATAAAATTAAAAGCCCATTTTTTGATGGTTTTTGTCCTGGATACAAAATTAACAGAAAAATGTTCCAAACGTTTAGGTCATTAGTAGACAAAAGACAATGCAAGGGGGTCTATAAAACTGAATGTAATGGTGGTGAGAAATGTAACAAGAAGTATGTCGGCTACACTAATAGATGTTTTGCTGAGCGATTCAAAGAACACAATGCAGTAAGCCAAAATAACCCTTCCTCAAAAGTCGCACAACACCTGAAAGAAAATATTGGGCATAGTATCAATTTTGAAAAATCCCTCGAGGTGTTAAAACTATGCAGCCAGAAAAATAAAGCGCAGGTGTGGGAGGAATTGTTTATTTATAAAAGCGTATTAGCTCATGGCAAGGATAGCATGCTTAACAAGAGGGAAGGATATGCCGACAAAATTACGTATCAGCTGTTCAATAGCATAGATAAAAAAGCCCGGAAGGAACAACCACCGGTCAGCTGATAAGATTACGTCACTCTGACATCACCCCAAAACGTCAGTAGGCCTACAAAATCAAACGGGAATGGACCCACGAGTCCGCCGCGCCGCAGTTACCATGGACCGTACGTGTATGTTTTGTGTTATAAGTAAAGACAGTGTATTTGTGTCGTGTGTAAAAACTGACAACCATAAAAAAATGGGCTTTTAATTTTGTTAAAGTGACTGCTGAAGATGAACGGTAATTCGTTCGAAACGCGTCCAGTGTGAAGAACAATATTTGACACCTCAGGCTACTTAAACGTGAGTATTAACAATCTGCAAAGATAATATCATAGGTGTCAAGGCTATTATTCTGCATTGGGTCTATAAATCATTTATGACTGTGGTATATAGTTCGTCAAACTACGTTGTAAAAGAATGTATTTTCGTGGGTAATAAATTGCATATCGACAAAGTATTCAAATGTTATCTTATAATATTTTGTTTTTCAAATATTTTTTATTACTTTTGTTTGCAAAATCTTATGCATTTTAAGAATTATTCAATTATTTTTAAAGTTGCAGTAACATTGTCAATATCAGTGAACGTTAACATCAAGTTATGAATGTGAAGAGTAGATTAACTTATTTTATCTTAAATAATATTATAACGTTAAACCCAAAACTACTAAACAAAGCATATAGTCAAAATGTTTTGAAAGTCTAAAAAAATAGTATAATTAAGTTTTTATATTTTAAAATAGATTCATATCAGGGTAATATTGTGGTACGTAACTGTCAACGTTACGTTAATTTAGAATAAGTATTTATAATTTGTAATTTGATCTTTTAAAAACTTCAGTAAAATGGAGTTTCAAAAGATATTGCGAGTTAAATATTATTAACTTAACAAAAATTAAGGTAATTGTTTAATTTTAAACCGAATAATTCTAGTAAAATAATGTAGCTACCAAAGTTATAAGAAATGCCTTTTTTTACATTAGCTATGAAATGCTTAGGATTGATCGTATGTTTGAAATTATTTTTGTTTTGCTAGATAAATTTTAATTTCAATTAAAACCTTTACTAAAAATAGTACGTTATTTCAATAGTTGGTCCCATACCAACTATTGAAATAACGTACTATTTTTAACTGTTGATAACTTTTTAACTAACTTAACTTAACTAAATAACTAAATAACTTTTTAACTGAATTTAACTAAATTTAACTAAATTAACTAAATTTAACTAAATAACTTTTTAACTGTATAACTGTTTTTAACTATTTTTAACTGTTGATAAGTAATCTATTAAAAAAATTCACCACTATGTAATTAATTTGGTTTTACACATCGATAAACTTAAGATACATTACAATCATTTACTTAGATAAAAATTAAAAACATTTAAAATTTACAGTTTAATTATGCTAATACCGTTTACACACAAAGCCTTAAATTTTACTTAAACATGTAATTCACAGTGGTCGATTAAGAATATAAATATCTTAATGTTGTTAAGCCGAATAAAATTAAAAATACGTCTTACATTTACTAGACATATTTATCGTCACATACAATAATAGATCGAATATATTAATAACAATAACATATTTAAGAGTTATGGATAAAATTAAAGAATACAATAATACAAAATACAAGGGTGGAATCAGCATTTAAGAGAAAAAGCACAACCCACAGTAAATTAACAGTAAAGAAGTAGTAGTGATTAAGAAGTTTGGAGGCGTTACGTTAAAAGAATTTCAATTAGCTTTAAAGTCACGACTCAGAGCCGTTATTAAACATGTTTTGTAAGTCGTTCTGAATTCTTTCTGTTCTAGTTAAGTAGTTAACTAATTTTGACTAATACAAAGTGGACCAGACCTTTTATGTATGATTTTGTATATTTGTTTAATAACAAACAAAAAGCTTCTAGTGACAACCTGTTTCAATACATATTGAACATAATTTCGCTATAAATTATTTTTAAACAGTTCCACACAAATTAGTTATTATTAAAAACGAAGTAAAATAGTTTTTAATAGCACATGTCGTTTTTGGACAAGTTATTGGTCAGAAAAGTTGATAGTTGTAATAGAATTTTAGAATTTTACAAAAAGAGGCAAGTTTTTCTGTTTGCTTAAAAATGTTGTGTTTGTATTAGAATAAAAGGTAGAAAACAAACAAAATAAGTACAATTTAATTAAAAATAAAAGATAAAGGAAGCGAAAACGAACTGAATACCGCATTTTAAATGCAGGATTTTGTCATTTTGATCATTTTACTTGCATATCTGGCGTTGCCCGTTGATACTCGATGGATACTGTTGCAGTCTACAACAGTACTTTAAAAAATTCTATTTCCTTCTAATTAATTTAGGTCATTTACATAATTTAGTAACTTTAAATAATTTAACAATCAAAAGTTATTAGTTCGTAATTCACTAACTATAAAATTGTGTAGATTACATTGTATAACACGTGTTACTTTTTTTTCATTGAAAGGATAAGACATTATTATTTATTGTATCAAACATATTTGAACAATGGCACCCTGTCAAAATCAATCTCTTTATTTTTTACTGCATGTTTCGAGACATATCCCACATTCATGGTCATTGTACAAATATTTCAATCTATAGACTATAGGTAAATAAAAATATGAACATTATTTTAAGATTATCATGTGTTTCACTTAACTTGTTAAATTTCTTCTCATTACTTAAGTCACATGTAGGTTAATTATTTTGTCGAGGATTGAGTTAGTAGTGTGTTTTGGTCACTTTTAAAACCGGCCACGTGCCCACGGAGCCACGTGCCGCGGCAGCTGGCGCCAGCTGCCATGTCACATAGCTTCCGGTGGGGGTTAGAGGGTATATATGAGATGCTGTAGTTATATTTTATGCCATATAGGTTGGGGTGGAGATGGCGATAGTGTTGGCGTTAGGGTGAAGTGAATTTGCGCATAAAATTAAAATTAAAAGTTAGTTCAAAATTGAAATTCGTCGGTGTTAACGAAACTCTAACAGTTGAAGAAAAATTAAGAGTTAGTTCAAAATTGAAATTCAAACTTATAACTGAGATGTGGAAAATATGTCAAGGTCATCCAGAGTAAGTTTTAAAAAATTCTATCCAACTATCACCAGAAATAGTTTTAAGTTGAAGTAGTTGGTGATAGCGGGATAATTGATTCGTGCCATGGGAGAGGTGTTTATCGTTTGAAAGTTGGCGATCGAATGAGAAGAGCCGCCTAGGGAGAGGGGTTATAAAACGACAACCTTCCCCCACCACCCCTTCCCCCACTCCTTTAGATCAATAACCGGTCGCCGACTCTATGTGGTGAAACTGAACCAGACATGGCGGCTGCCATGGATAATTCTAACCTCAAACCTTAGTTTTGCATTGGTGAGCATGAGCCACCCCCACTCCTTTACCTTTCTTTTATATTTTTAAAACCGAACAGATGTTCGGGCAGGTGTTGGGGGCAGAAATGTTAAAATATTGGGGTGGAGATGGCAATAGCGTTGGCGGTCGGTTGAACTGAATTTGCGAATAAAGTAACTAGGGTTGAACTAAAAGTATACATAAATTAAAAGTTAGTTGAAAACTGAAATTTGACGGTGTTAACAAAACTCTTAATAGTTGAACAAAACTAAAAGTTAGTTTAAAACTGAAATTCAAATTTATAAATAGGATCTGGAAAGTATGTCAAGGTCATCCAGAGTAAGTTTTAAAAAAGCCTACCCAACTACCACCAGAAATAGTTCTAAGTTGAACTAGTTGGTGATAGTAGGATAGGTTGAAGTAACTTTTGAATTTTATTAGTGAACATACAATTAATGTGCAACAGCAGAGTTTAAACTAGTTGAACTTTTGTGATGAATTACAGAGTTGTAAATGCAAACACCGACGACGATGAGAAGGTAAATGCAGAGTCCCCAGATGATGTATTTGAAAAGCTTGAACAAATGTAACATTTCAAGTTGGTTTTCCCGTTCCATTTCCAATCGTTTAATTTCCAATTTCAATTTATCCTCTTCCATTCTAGTTACGAAGGGAACTTCATCCATCATATCCATCATGATTGTGTTAGTGTTTGAAATTTTAGTGATGTTAATAGTTCAGAAGTCGAAGACGGAATAAGAAGTGAAAGGGAGAAATGTTAGTTAAATAAAGAAGTGGTGGGGGAAGGATGAATTACAAAGAAGTGGTGAGGGAAAGACGTTGCTCTTCATTATTACCATCAGTAGTGTCAGATGGTGCAGGAGTTAGATTTAGTAAACTGTCTTCGTTTAAACTTTCAACCTTATCACAAATAGGACAATCGTATGTTATTTCCAAATTCATTTTGATGGTTGTAAAATTATCTACAAGTTCTTGTAAAATATTAAAAATGTCTTGTAACTCTTATTTAGAGTTTATTTCAAAACTAGAATTCATTCGGGCCAAAGGAGAGTTGTTCATCGTTGAAGAGTCGGGGATGGAATGAGGATCGGCACATAGGGAGGGGGCTTATATAATGGCGACCTTGAGCAGGCGTCTAGGGAGGGGGGCTGTCTAGGGAGGGGGCTTTTATATGGGGAACCTTGAGCTTATGATTGAATAAAATGTTTAGTTCTTCTTCTTCGTCTTTTAATTCAATTATTTGAACCGAAGTAGTTGTTTCATCCTCTTCACTCGATGAAGAAAACAATTCACCAGGATTTAAATATTGAACTACAATTCTGAACCATCTTATAGGATATTCGTCAATGATAGAAAGTAAGTTTTGAAACAATTCTTCCATCTCCTCCCTGTCAGTTATTATATGTTCAAACTTGATAAATTTGTTTTCCATGTTGTTAGTTAGAGTGTTGGAAGTGGAATGATTTAATATTATATAAAAATTAGAACTAGTGGTGGGGGAAATCTCAAGGTCATCCAAATGAAGTTTTAAAAAAGAGTGTAAAACTGAAATTACACATTTGATGGTTCTACAGGATCGGAATACCAATCTGATCTGTATTTACATCTTTTTATCATATGTGTACAAAAATCATCTTGATGAGAATTGGTGCGTTGACAATGAGCAAGATCTAGAGGGTGAAATTTGAAACATCTTTGAGGACAACATGTATGAAAATATCTTGATTTGTAAAATTTGAAAGTTCGCAATTCCGGTGGTGGTAGTTGTTTTGTTTTGCATTTGCAATAACAAGATCCGAAGAATTCACATTTAGTACAAGCTAACCCATCCACCATCATTGGTCCTAAATCTGTACACTGTTGTTCACAACAGTAACGAGGTTTGTACTTGTATTTTTGCTCTTCCATGTTGACGCTGCGGAGTCCAGTGAAAGAATAAGAGTGTATAGTGTTGAATAGTGAGTTTTATGTACTGTGAAAAGTGGTGGAGGTAATTTCAAGGTCATCCAAATGGAGTTTTAAAAAATTATACCTTACAAGTGTAAGGATTATTAAAATTTAGGAAGTTTGTTTCTCTTTGTTTTCTTCAGACTTTTTCTCTCTCTCCGCCTTAGCCATAGCAACAAGTTCTTCTGTTGATAATGGATGTACTTCAGGAAATTTTAAAATTAATTTAGCTTGATATCCTTCTTTAGTTAATACATCTAAATCTTGGGTCATTTGTTCAACGGTGTTGTAGTCTTTTCCATAGATTTTTCCATCAAGTTGAATCATCATTCTGTACAACATTTTCTTAAATAGGTCTTGTCGTGGTGAGAGCTGAGAAGCAAATGATTATTTATACAAGTATCACATCCTTTTTATTAACTCACATTGATCATGTGATTCTTTAGTTGTAGTTTTGTCTGTCAAAAGTTATTCAACATTGGTAATACTTTTGGAACTTGATGTTATGTTGACCAGTTGGCGATGAAGAAGTTGTAGGTTGTGTAGAAATAAATATTTCATCATCGCAATATTTTGTTTTAGTGAACATCCTTGTATTAGTAGCACTAACATCAACAGTTAAGTGATAACCACCGGTAAGTAAAACTCGCATTTCGTTGGTTAAATCTTCGAGTTGTTCAAAAGTTGTAATGGTGTTGGTATCATAAGATGCATACTTGACTTTGAGAGACATCTTTTAGTTTTTATATTAAGCGATAGAGTGAGCGAGATGTGTACGGTACGAAAGGTAGTCGTAGACTGATGAATTTTACAAGTAGATTTTCGCTTTTATAATCACACAAAAGTGGGTCAAGGTCATCCCGTGGAATTTTTAAAAAAAGCAACATATTGTAATGTACAAAAACATCACAATATGTTGCTTCTTTTAATTTTTTTTGTTTTTTCTTTATATCATATTTATTGAAAAACAATTACAAACAAATAGTTACAATGTTATGTACAAACTAATCAGTAGTAGGTGTTACATGAATAGTTAGTTCAGTTGAGTTGTTTCCACTTGGTCCGTGCGAAACCAAATAGAGTGCGCCGGGTTGAACTACACGAAGATCTTCATTTTGAAGAAGTTGTACAAAGCGTCTTGGTAGGAAGATCTGAAATTTTGGTTCATCACCAACTGTATATGGAGCCTCGCTCAATGTGCAATTAATAGCATCACCTACTGAAGTTTCCATTTTCTTAATCGTATGAATGATGTAGTGTTTTTCTTCTTTTAGTTCAGAACATTTCTTTGTAGGTAGAATTGATGATTTAGAATGAGCGTTGAACTGATCAACTAAACTTTGAAGTAAGTTCTGTGATGCCATCTTGATGTTGTTGTTAATCTTCTTGTTAATAAGAATGTCCGTCGGAGATGTTGTCTCTTCGGAGGTTAGAGTAATACTCATGCTGCGTCATGGTAGCGCTCTCGCTTTTATAATCGACACTACCCCCACTACTGACACTACACCCACCACTTTGTTGAAGGAAATTGTTCAAGCGGTAGGCATTCTTTAAAGCGCATTGCGACCTTCGATTATTAAAACTTTTTGATGAAATACAAAGTTCGTTGAAGTAGCATTGGAAATCTTTATCAATTATTGCATTAATCACTTCGTTGCTTGTAAATGATTGTATCCAATTTGCTTTTTCCAATCCCCTTGTGTAGATAATTTTAAACTCTTTGCAATAATGATTCATAATGTGCGGCATCATGTTATAATTAATGAAACCTTCATCCCATCTTAAGTTGTGAAAATGTTTGTTCAACCATTTGTTTGTAACTTTCGCTTTAGTTGTTAGTCTATTAAATGGTACTGGAGGTTTGAACAAATAATGATAAACTACTGATGTGTTCATGTCCAAGATTACTAATTCTTTAATAATAAAATTACCATCATTTCCTCGGAAAGCTTGAAATTCAATTATACCTCTTTTAACTTCCATTATGTGTGGTGCATTAGAAAACGAAACCCGTTTGTTCATGATGAAGTCTCATCCACAACTGACTGTTATTACAAACACGATTGTTCTTCTTTTATTTCTTGTGTTTCTTCGTTTATATTAAAATTGGTGTGATAGTTGTTTAATTGTCTCCACATATCCACTTCTTGAGGTATTCTATTAAAGATTGAAGTATCCACGGGACCGTATAAAATTGGAACAAAAGGTTTTTTGTCCAATGTATCAATTAGATAGTCTTTAATTATTGCACTTGAAAATATTAGTTGTTTCAAATATCTGGTGACGGGACCGGTAGTACAACTTAAAGTGTAAAATTCTTCTTTAGTGAAATATAATTTAACATTATGTGTAGTTAAATCTCTGAAGCGAACAATTTGTCCTCCACGATGTTTTACTATATCAACTTCAATATTTGATTCCAATAAACTTAATCTTGTTCTTCTTCCAAATGTGTTGTTACTTAAATAGCACTCCAAAAGATGTAAATGTTTCATGAGAGATTCCCAAGTAGTTTCATTAAAAGTAACCATTTTGTTTCCATGATTTAAAATAACAATTGGTGAATAATCCATTGATTTTAAAATTCCAACTGATATACTTTTTGTCATGCATGAAGAAATTGGGTAGATAATCCGAAGAAATACTTCTGTTAAAATATTGGTTGTAATGTTAACTTCAACCTTCTTCCTTTTTACTTCTTTTTCAGCTTTTTCTTCTTCTCTCTTCTTATGTTTGTTGAATTTTAGGAACTCGTCCATTTCTCGTTCAACTTGTTTTTCTATATCTGAACTATTATCATCCATTAGAGGTGTATTTTCTTCTCCGTTAGTAGAATTCATTTTGCGAATGATGTTTCCCATACGACGGTTGAAGATAGAATGAAGTTTCTACTAATTATTTTCTCGCTTTTATATTTTTCGTAAAATCCTTGAAATTTATACAATTACATAATTGTTTGTTTTCAACTTGTCTTTCACAAATGAAATTCTAACCTCAAAAATTAAAGCAGATAATTCTAACCTCAAAAATTTGCAGTTGTTGTACAATTCTTCTTAAAGTACATTCTTCACAATTCCGGTCAGCGGTGTGTAAGTAACTATTTTATCATGTAGAATTAGACAGTATGCCGAAGTTCCATCCGCTACTGGTTCTTCAAATTCCATTTCAATTTTTATATCCACACTTGATGATTTTACCGATTCATTTTGTTTTGAACAATCGATTACAATTATTGGAGCCTTGGAATAATACTGGTCAGGTGATAATAGTGGTGTATTAGTCTTTCCATAATATGACGATTGAAATCTTGCATACATATCGTATAAAATAGAAAAACGTTTTTTGCTGAACATGACATTCAAATTGTCATAGGGAAAGAATTGATAGTTTAGGAAAACTTTACAATTCTTTATTTTACAGTGATCAAATTGACCAGCATTTGCAGTGATAACATCTTTTCGCTTAGTTTGAAAACCGAGTATTATGTACCTTGCTCGTTCCAAGTAATTTGATGTCTTGACGGTCCATGTTTGTCGTTCTGTCTGAGGTAGTGTAGGGTATTCATGAAATTCCCAACTTCGGAATGGCATCACAATATCACGGTCAGATTTCAACTTTCTCAATAATAGGATTCTATGTTCATCAGCCAATCTTACATGAGGTACTCTCCAAACAACTTTATCCAACTGTAGTTGCCATTCCAGTTTATCTTCCGTAGTTGCAGGGTCTGCAAGTATCAAGTCCTTATTAGTTGAAGATCTGAGTAATACTAATTCTTGTTTGACATTTATTATTACCCGTTTGTAATCTTCAGCGAATCCCAAAAGCAATCGTAAAGGTACATGAAAATCAAAGTGACCGTTGGAAGCTGGTGTTATAGTGTCTTTATCGGGGGCAACCCATCCGGCGGTGACTATTGAATTCTTCTCATGCGGTTTTAATGATGTTAATCCTTTCAATGTCGTTGTTAAACCAACCTTTTTTGTTGAATCAACCGTCACCCCTGATATTTCATATCTTATTTCATCAAAAAGATATGCCATCGGGTTATTTATAAAAGGAACTGTTGAAGCAGTTTTTCCATCCAATTTTAATACCCGTCCTTCGATGTACAAGTAACTTTCACACGGTAAAGTGTAAATATCTTGTTGTTGAATGGGGATCCTTATTTCATCGTTATTGTTTAATTTTGATGAAGTGTAAGGGTTGTGCGTGTGATATTCCTTCTCCCATAGTGTTTCGTCGAACGTTGGTCCTTGAGATATATCCAGGATATCCATCGCTGTTAAGTTTCAATCCAATCTTCTGTAGAAAACGAATGTTTTCCGATGTTAACTCTTCCAATGTCGAGGAGCTACTGAGCTCCCGACTCTTCCGTTGCGGTTTAAATGATAATCCCATGTTGACTTTTATGTTGCTGCTCTGATGTGTATCCGTATAGTAATTGTTTCTCCTCTAAAGTCAACACTATGACCGTCTTGATCCAATATGTTCAGTACGATGTCTGAAATGAAACTGGTGTTTAACGGTAGGTATATCAAGTTTTGTGGCTTCTCAACAATTTTAAAACCGGGAGCCACTGTTGGATAAAATGTATGTAAAATATGTTGATTAACTCCATCTCTATACGATCCGTGTATAATGTTGCACGTGACATCAATACTATTTACTTTCAATATTGTTACAGTTGAATCACCTGAATGAGTAGTTCCAGGAGTTAAGATTTTCTTTTTTGTATCTGTAAATCCAAGTTAACTGCCAATCGACTGTTCCAAGCTGACATCAATATAATATTTTGAAGTTATTTCTGCTTTTAAAGTATTATTGTTTCCTTTAACGGTAATATTGTCTTCTCCGAGTTGTTTCTGTAATAATTGGTTTATATCATCAATTTCATAAGCTCCAGTAGGAAATGTAATTATTTTCAATTCTGAGTATTTTCCTGCAGCATCCTTAGTTTCATAATAATGTAGTAAATTGTTCTTCCCTTCTGTAACATTGGGAATTGAGTTGTAGGTAGTCAAATCAAGTAATGCCGCTTCCCATAATCGTTCCTTGGATAGACGCAATGCTGGGAACAGCGTACTTTTCAATGTGGATGAATTTCCACTCAATGACACTGTATACGATGACATCTTAAAGCTGACTGACACTTTTCGCTAGAAACTCCAAACATAAATGCCCACATATTTCAGTATTGTTAGGTTGTTCTTTTTTGTAATTGTAAAAAATGTTTTTTGAGTTTCGAAAATAATGTTGAAGTTCTTTTGGCGGTGGTAGATTGCCAAAACTGTCAAAGTAGTAAACGGTTTGTCCAAGCTTTTTATAGCATACCCAATGAGTACCTGGACCATAGGTGGAATCCAAATTTACTATTCCAGTTTCATTTTTCCATATTTTAGTTGGTAATGCATCTTTCATAAAAACTCCTCGAAAGAATGGTATTTTCAAACATTTTACATAATCATTTAACTGATGATTTGTTAAGGCTTTATTTGGAATTATCAATTGATTCTTCTTATTTAGTACACACGGTATGGTCTTAGGTATAAACCTGCTCCGTTTTTTACCATTTGCCAAACAGAAGTCTTCTTTACACTTGCCTTATGAGTTCTTTTTTAATGTTTCCACCTCTTTTGGGAGCGCCTCTCTTTGCAGGTCTTCCTCTGCGACGTCTTCCACCACCTAACTTTGCTTTTGTCTTCATGGCTGTAGTTACTGCCCAAGCTGCTGCTTTTTCTGCAATATTTGCGTCACTTGATTTTACTCTTTGCCAAGCTTTTTCCGCTAGAATTTTATCTGCTATTGATCTATTTGTTGAATCTTTATACTTTGAATATGCTATATCGTGTTCTTTGCAAGCTTGATCTAATTTATTAATTTCAGGATCTCCTCTTGCTAAACGTTTTGCCAACTTAGTTCCAGGTCCACAATATTGATAACCTCCGGGCAGATGTAATTCGTATGGTAAAGCGTCTATCGTTCGATTTACAACAGCACCAACTGGAATCCGTCTGAGCAGGGATAATGCAGCTGATGTTATACCACGTCCTCTCTTGCCGCTGTCTTGACGATGACTGAGCGATACGGTCTTCATTATGTTGTCTTATATAACTGGTGTGTTTACTCCACGAGATACTTTACATAAATGAATAACTTGTGCAAAATCTTTTATATTTAAAGACTTAGTTATTCAAATTAATTATATACTGATTTATGATTCTACTTTTAATCCAAGCTTCTCGTTCATCGGGTTGAATCACCACATGATTCGTTGTACTAGCTATATGATTGTGGGTATCAATAAGTAAATTACCCACTATTCTTATTAAACAATCTAAAGTTACAGCATCTTTCGGATGTTGAGGATCTTGTAACTGCATAATACGTTTATCATTACACGTGTAAGCGGTTAAATCACTTTTTGATGTTGTTATGACTTGTCCAATAGTAGCAGCATCATTTGAATCTTCACCTGGTAAAATATTAATTATTTTCTTCATCTTTGCATCATATTTGGTCCCAAAGTGTTTATCCCAAGTTATTGTTTGTCTCAATGTAACACAATCATCATCTCCATAACCAGGATAAATATTTTTTATTCTTCTATTACGACCATCGTATGTATCTAATCTACCACCACTTGCAATTAATGTTTGCACCATAAGAGGTACATCTGAATCTTTTATACCAAATCTTCCATTTGTTATTGTTTTATGTCCTGCATCCCATTCATCATTATTTCCTTGCATTAAATCAAACTTTTTATTTCCATGTATAAATTTATCTCCCCGCTTTAACACGGCATCTTCATGTTTTACAAAATTTGATGTTTCTTTTTTTAATTCTTTGGATAATTGCTCCATAGTAACAGCATCTTTTGGTTGAGAACCAAACTTTACATTTGTCAATGTTTTTCCATGACAATCGATTCCATCAGCATCTTGTAAAATACAGTTGTCCTTGATGTATTTTAGGTTTACAGCATCACCGTCTTCTTTTGGGTATCCAATGTCATTTATAATAAATTTATAAAAAGAAAATCCATGTTCAGTTTTTTCAGGTATTATAGAATGTAAATATTCTTTATTAACTGAATCTTTATCATTTTTGGGATTTCCCACGTTGGTTATTCTATAATTTCCAGCATTATACGTTTGTCCATCTTTTAAGTTATTACCCCATTGCAATTTTAAAGTATTTAAAAGTTCAGATGATAAGTACTCTTTAGTAATTGCATCAGAACCTTCAGTTGGTTTACCAACATTAATTAATCTATGTGATTTAACATCGTAAGTATTCTTATGTAATTTTAATGATGTTGAAGTAGCTTCTTTTACTGTCTTCAAATTTGCTCCATCAGTATCTTCTTCTGGATCTTTAACTAGTTTTAAACGTTTATTACTTATGCTATAGTCACCTTCAGGTGTTTGCGGTAATCCACTTCTTTTTCTGTCTTCTCCAACTTGCACTCCTAAAGCGGAGTACCGTCCGAACTTGTCGACGCTCATGTTAGAACTGATACGTCTTATGCTTGCACCTCTTTTATATCCACGGACAATTATACGACTATACCGCGATTCCTAAGTTCATCAACTAGAGCCACCCATTCATTATTCAAACCTGTATGACCGGCTTCCATGGCTTCATGCAATAGTCTCATTCTATCAACCAATTTATTGATATCGTTGTAGTAAATCACATTCGTATTGTATAGATTTTTCATCAATCCTTTACCAGATGTTGAAGTATCTCCTTTACTCTTTTTACCATGTTGTTCAAGAAGTGATAAATCCATAAGTGATAAAGATTTTCTTTTCAGTGGTTGTCTCACCGCTGGTGCAGTACGTAATGTTGGCAATTTTCGTGGAGGAAACAACTTTTTTATAACGATGTTATATTTTGTTGCACGTGAACGATTAATCATTGCATCCTTTACGTAGTTTCTTTTATGAGCGTTAGTATTTTGGAGAATCTCCTTAAAAACACTTAAATCTTTGGATGAATATCTTAGTGGTATGTTTTTAAAAATTAATTCATATAATCCTTTTGTTCCTTTATATCTATGCTCACCAATAATGATGTAATCGTCTTGTGTTATTTCAAGCTTTGAATCGCCAATCTTCAATTCATTCCCATCAATTCTTGCTCCGTATACGTGTGATCTACTCAAATTCGGGTTTGATTTCATATCATGTAGCATTTTCATTATATATTTTCTTCCAAGAGGTCCATGTTGTAATATATCGCTACTCAGTTGAGTTAAATTTGGAATAGATTGTTCAGCTTCAGGTATTGGCTGTTCTTCTTCCTTTTCAACAATTGGTTCTTCTTCTTCTTTTGTTTCTTCTTGCTCACTAGCACTTGTATATGAATCATCATCTTCTTCTTTTTTTAATGCTTGTACTTCTTGTTTAGAAACTGGTAGTAAAACATCTCCTTCATAACGAGGTTTACCAATAGTTTCTGATATCTGTTTTAAAGGTTCCGTAATAGGTTTAAATGTAGTCTCTAAAAATTCTTCTCTTTCACTTAAACCCATCCTCAATGCACGATTCTTCATCCTAATAGAATCACTCAGTGATTTTATTTCTTTCAATAGTTTTTCTTGATTCACCATGTTTACACTGTGAAGTTCAACATGTAACTAGATGTAGCATCGGTAGTTTAACGCATAAATACAAATTTATCCAACCCTATACGATATCTACCATTTTTAATATCTTCTTCCTTCATAATAACGAGAAAGCTATATTTCTCATTCCATGCTTTGCCACACATCTCTTTAAATTTTTCAAATGGCATATCTGCATTTACATGATCATTATATATATGCTTTAAATTTGTTTCATCTTGCTTGAAGATGATCAACATATTTGCATTGTCTCTTATAAGTTGTTTTGGAATTTTACTGTATGTTTGACCAATGTAAATGCTATCAATATTATGATGTCTTCCCATAGCAAAATAATTCCTTATTGTGTTATGATTTTCACAAGAAACATCGTCAAATATAAAAATAGAAAATGGTTTTGCTTTATTTGGTTGCATAATTGTTTCACTGACATTAAACTTGTAAAAATTTACTTCAGGTACACTTGCAAGTACTTTATCCAATAATTGATATTTTGGTTGTTGCAATGATTTTGAAAAAATATATATATTGTTAAAACGCAATCCTTTAGGATTAGTTATAAGGTTAAAAACAACATTAGTTTTTCCACAATTTGAAGGACCAGTTATTAGACATCTTATCGTATTTGGTAGTAATTCACCATGTTTTCCATGATTTAACTTATCATTGTCAACTGTCAATTCATCAATGTTATTGATATTAAATCGATCTTTTTGTTGTACAATCTCCATCTTGTATAAAGGTTAAACACACAATGAGCTATTAAACAACTATACTAAGTCTTTTGAAGGAATCCAAGAGTCTTCACTTTTATCAAACCCTAACCACCGGACTTTAACCATATCCTTTTTCCTTTGTAAAATCTTCTCGACAAGATATACATCACCAACTGTTGATTTCAACAATTCGTGTCCGTAGAATCCACCTTGAAGTAATTCACCCTTGTTATCCTTTAATAAATAGGTTTCAGGTATAGTTGGTTGCACTTTATAAATTGTAAATACTTCATTAGTCCAATTTGGTAGATATCTTTTACTAAATACACCTTTGTATTTGCTTATACGAACTTTATCGTTGACCTTGAACTTCTTTGGTTGCAATTTTTCCAATTTCGGTGTTGTATTATTTTTAATGCGTTGTAATACAATTTTGGCATTAGCACTATTTACCTGGATAGGTTTCATTCCAATGGTACGATGATATTTGTTGTTATACTCTTTTATAAGTTGTGGTAATATGTCATACCACACGTATGATCCTCTTTTTGAAAATTGTTTATACATCGCACCTTTTAATGTTCTATTGAATCTTTCAATTATTGAAGCTTTAACTTCAGAATTTGTAGAATAATGATTTATTTGATATTTCTTCATCAAAGCTCCAAAGTCTTTATTAAAATATTCTTTTCCATCATCGGTCTGTAGATGTTTAATTTTAAATTTATTTCTTTGTATTGTGGTTTCCATAGCTTTTGTAACACTTTTACCAGTCTTATCCTTCAATGGTAAAGCATCAGCTATTTTAGTAAAACAGTCTATAATTGTTAAAATATATTTAAATCCTTTATTTAATTTACTGTGCGGTATCATTTCAATGAGATCAGCTTGATAAAGATCATTCATTCCTTTAATGATTGTACTTCTTCTTGGAAATCTTCTTCTTGCTGGTTTATGTAGTTCATTTACAATCTTGTCCTTCACACTTTCCATCTTCAGATGTTTCTTGTACACCGCTTGTAAAAATACTGACCCATAGAATAGTTAATTCTCATTTATATAGTTTGAATATAGGTCAAGGCCATTTCATATTAGTGTAAAAAAGAGGGAACATGGCATTGGGCTTGCCATGTCCCCTCTTCTTTACGGAAAGGAAAAAGGAAGAAGGTAGAGGACGAAGAATAGGTTTACTGGTCGATAGGGTTCAGGGAGTAGTGGCCGAATGGTAAAGTATTAATTTTATCTTCTAAAATATGGCGCTTGTCATCTTTGTAGCTTAATGCCCACTTTGTTTGTTTGACACTAAAAAGTTGATGATTATAACTTCTAATAGTGTTGAACGTTGCAGTTGTTTCAACATTTTCAAACAAACATCTTTTATAATGTTCAAACTGTACATTCTTCTTCAGGAAAGAAGTTTTTATTCCTTTGGCTTTTTTCGTGACTTGATGTTCATTCCTTTCATTTATGTACAGTTGAAATGAATACAGTTTGGACATTAATGCTACAATTTCCATCATCGGCACACCATTTGTTTCATCTTTAAATTTTCCCAATACTTTCTTGTTTTTGTCGTAGTCGTAATTTGGATGATCCTTAGGATAATCGGAAAAGTCGAAATCATCTTTATATATAAAGGTGCGTAGATCTTCATACATGTCATTTGTTTTAATCCAGTAAATGAGTGCATCCGTATCCATATATGCAATACCAATGTTCTCTCTTCCATAATAGTTAACCATCTTCTTATAATGAAACTCATACATATGTGTTTTTGAAATATCCAAGATTGACATTCCAAGATACAAAGGACGATCCATTTCAACTGACTTCTTGTTCATGGAAATAACAACTAGATTTTCATTAATAATTACAGATGAACCAAAGTTTGGTTGTTGCACTAATTTCTGTAATTTTACTGGATCAGTTACCAATTTGATATCCTTATGTTTCCTTTTGTTTTCCAAAGTCTTGCCAAATATTGCGTTGTTCATTAATTTGAAAAAATCTTTTTGAAAACTTGATGTAGCGGCGGCTCTTCTTCTTGTGTTGTTGTCGATGTAAGGTTTTAACCAACAAGATTGAGAAAATTGTAGTACTCGATTAATTTTTGTAATTCTCAGTCCTAAGTCTAAAGCCTGTTGTATCATCCAGTAGTGTCCAACATATCGAGACTTGTCGGTTAAAGTCATCAATAATTTTGGCCATCTTCCAGTAGGGGAAATTTCAGTCTTCGGAAGAAGTGGTAAATCATAATGTTGATCATGAAGATGTTCAGGATATTCAAAATCCACATCAAAAATGTAACCAGTTTCACCATGCTTCGGTATATCCATTATGTTTCCAATCGATTCTGGATCTATCCATTTAAAATTATCATATGGAAGGGGATTTGACATTGCCCATCCGTATAAGTTATTTGCATCAAAATAACCCAGGAATGTTGTTGGTTTTGATGCATCATAATCGGGCAGATACTTGTTGTTCGCCTTAAAATGTCGTGTAACGCTTTGCGTCAATCCCCCTCGAACTCCTGACTCTAACATTAAAACCATATCTATATCAGTAAGAAGTTGTATTTTACAATTTGTTTCTTTCAACATGGCTTGCCATGCTAATCCAGGTGAAGTGTACGAATGAAGAGGGTCCAATCCATAAGCTGCAAAACACGTATTTCTAAATTCTTCCATTATATCACATAATAAAGTTACATCTAATTTAACATAAAAATCTGAATATTCTCCTAATGTTCTAAATCCTAATTCGTTCCATACTTTACATGCATGATCATAGTCCTCTTGAGATATGTCCATGTTGTAAAGTTTACTTTTAAATTCTTCTTTAGCCGGAAGTGATGTTTCATTAAATTTTTCTAAACTGTCTATGTAATCATATGGAAACACACCTTTCCGAAGTACCAAATCCAGTTTGTCGTTATTTACAATCTTCTTTGTTTCGATGAAATCTTGTTTCCTTAAATTTTCTGAAAGTTTGGACAAACTTGACGGCATAAATCTGTAGGAGTCCAAGAATCTTAGTTTTATGTTTCCAACTTCTTTGGAAAAACTTATGAACTTCTCTGAAGTTTCAGCTAACACATCGATTTTACCGTCGTCTCTTCCTAGTTCAGGTATTATAAAATGAGCATCGTACCCACTGAGGTTATGCAGAACCACAGGAATAAATAGTGGTAAACGATAGCTCAAGTTGCATTTATTACAAGCAGCACCCCTGTAATAACCTGTGAGGTGATCGTGATCTTTAACTTTATAATTCTCAATAGTAAAATCATTTTTGCATAAGAAACATCGAGTTGCATTTTCATGTTGAATTTCTTCTTCTTCCTCCATCGGTTTCATTGGTACAATATTTGTATATAATCTTTGTGCATTTCCAGCTATTGAATATAAGTGATCAAGAAATATTTTTTCTACATTTTCACCACGATATACTAGAGGTTCTGAAGTTAATCCATATCTGTTTAAATGTTCTTCTGATAATGTTGATTTAACCATTAAACAAAAACTATTTGGTTTGTGCATTTGATATTTGACACTTTTTCTAGCTTCACAATTTTCATCTTCTATAGGAATTAGTGTTGATTCAAAGTCCGCATATACAACTATAGGGATACGGTATTGATGATGAACCTTTTGAAACGTAACAAATGCTCTGTTTTCCGAAGGTAAATTAATCTTTGCTTCATAATTATTGTTACATAGCCTTTTGTGCTCTTGTAACCATTCTCTTCCTTGTCTTCCTTCTCGTTGAAAATTAAAACATCTCTTGCAAATTATCTTTCTGTGTCGAGCTTTAGAAAGCTGGTTGTTAACAATAGAGTCGAATTTCTTTATGTACACATAGTGAGACACATCTCCTCGCGTTAGTAGTAGTAAATCCGTATGATCTGGTAGCTCTTCTTTTACAACACGTAAAGGATACACTTTGTTTTAACTATCTAATGCAAAAACATTGATAGATGTACCAGGATTTTTCTTCTCAAATTTTGATATCTTTCAGAGATACAGGGTAAGTAATTCCTTGAAAATTGTACCTATGTCTTTGATTTTCATAGTGTTGGTTAGGTTTATCAAAATGATTTGGTACAAACTTAGATGTCATCGCATATCAAAAACATTCATTATCTTGATTTTTCACATTAATACATGATCTTGTATCCTTAATTCTTTTGGGCAAAGGAATGTAACTAGATCCCATTAGTCCATATCCATGTTTATGAACTCTTATATCTAATACTTCAATACTTGTAAGACTCCATCCGGATCCTCTTCCTTCGTGTTCCTGAATTTTTGTTAATATTTCTTCTATACAGTTTTCTACTATTGAATCAATGTTTGAACTTTCCATAATGGTTCGGTTTTTTGTTATGAATCCTCTTGGTGATAATTCTTCTTGTACATTTATAAACATAGCTTCTAGTAGTAAACCAAATTTAAGAAAGTTCAATCTTTTCAATTCTTCTTTTAAAGTTTTACTTACAATTGGTTTTGCTTCTCTAATAAATTCTTCTAGCTTTAAGTTTTCATTTTGAATCTTATGATGCATTACTACTTTACCGGGTAATGCAAATACTTGTAGATTCGGTAAAGTAATTGAAGATGTTGCAGTTATTTCATCTTGTTCTTCTTGTTGTTCTTGTTCTTGTTCTTGTTCTTGTTTTTCTTCTGGGTTGTTGTGAATTAGTTCTTTATGACAGTCTAATAGAATTTCATCGTGAAACGATTCCGAACATTTATCGCAACAATACATGTTGAGATGTTTACTCTTCGAAATTTCACCAAGAAATGAAATGGGCTCTTATGTTCCTCCTTTTATAACGGTTCCCCCACCACTATTTCATCTTCTTCACTATCCAAGGAAATCAAACATTTTGAACAAAAATATTAACCTTCTACAAACTAATTGTTCATTCGTGTTCTTTATTCCCATTGGAGTTTTAGTATAGCCTATACTTCTTTATATTCAAGCTTTAACAAACTTTCCCCCCACCCAACTAATTGTAGTTACTTTTAGGTGGAAATGGCTACAGCACAGACACTTGGTTAAACTAAATTTGTGCATAAATTAACTAAAGTTGAACTAAAAATTTGCATAAATTAAAAATTAGTTCAAAACTAAAATTCGACAGTATTAAAAAAACTCTAACAGTTGAACAAAAATAAACGTTAGTTCAAAACTGAAATTCAACAGTGTTAACCAAATTCTAACAGTCGAACAAATAGGTCAAGGTAATCCAATTTAACGCGAGAACAAGGAATAGAGCACTAAGTGGCATGTTAGTCCATTACCACAAAGTGATCTATTCCTCGCTCTCTATTCTACATCTACTTTTTTGGGTTTACTTATTTATATTAAAATGTTCAAATTTTACTATGTAGAATGTCCATTCTTGCTCTTCAACTCTTCGATTGTTTTTAGCAATTGTAACAAATATTCGTTAGTTTTCACCAAAGTCTTCATTTTGCTACATCCAATTTCAATGGAAGGAATTATAAGTTGTAATTTTATAAGTTCAATCTTTTCTTTCTTGCGAATTTCTCTCTTTATTATGTTGTTCCTTATTTTTGCTGAAGATTTAAACTCCATGTTGTTTCTGCTAAAGCCACAATAATAAAAGTCTCTTCAAACAACCTGCATTTATACACATTCCCCCACCATTTTATAATCCCCACTCCTTTCCCCCTTCTTTATAGGATTTGAAAGGGATAGGGTGTAGGGTGGGGGAAGGGTAATTTTGTTATTACACTAGTTGTGCAAGAAAATAGCCGCCAGTGTCCACACCTTGTTCATAGCACTCCATCATAGATTGTGCCCACTGCAACATGCGGTCTCTATCATTTGGTGTGACAAGGAAAGAATGACTATCACCATACAATATAAAAGAGTCAATTCGTACATAACATCCTGAGTCCAACCATTTATTAGCTTCAGCCATAAACTTTTCTATTGTATCAAATGGAAATTGTGGATCAATTGCTATAACTTTACGTTCTTCACTAAGTTCAACAGTATAATCATCATCGTCCCTCATCATCTTCACTTTCACTGTTGTTACTTAAAGTGTCTTCAGATTGTTCAAAAACATCAGAAATTTCAGAAGAATTAAAATTTTCATTCAGATGAGGAGGCATTTTGAAGCAAGAAATATTGTAAACAGCAGAGACGAAACGACAAGAGCAACTTGTAGAAGCAAAATGAAGGAGTGACCAACGCTCGCTCCGCTTTTATAATAGTATGCAAATGAGGGGTAAGAGCTGACCGTGACCAGACATCCACCCAAAGGAGTGGGGGGAAGTACTTTTCTTACTACTCGGATGGAAGTAGGTTAGTAGGTCACAAGACTTAGAGTATTAAAAAATAATGGGGGAGAAACACAACGCTATAACGCATTGTGTTTCTCCCCCATTATTTTTTAAGCAACAATTTGGAAAAAAACTATGTGAATTTACTTTCTACGCCCCCCACCTTGTAATACCATCCACTTTGTGTCTGAGGAGATAGTCTTTAGAGTCTAACTCATAAACAGATTTCTCCTTGCGCAAGGATTCAATTACTTTAATATTATATTTTTCGCCATTACAACTTGCCAAAATGTGTTCGTTGTCAATAACACTTTCAAAAAATAAACACAACCTCTCTTAAGCCTATTTCCTTTCACACCAATAATTTTGGATTGGTATTCAATAGTGGGGGTTTCTGTCAGTTGTGGTTCAGAAAGGTGTTTTACGACATGTACATGGCAAAAACTTTCGTTTTTAACACATTTCCTACCACAAGCTGATCCTTTCTTAATTCCCCTAGTGAGCACTTCAGGGCAAGTAGTGGGACGGCTAAAATGCCCTACGACGCTCTTCTTGTAATAATTGAAATTGCTCTGAAGGAGCAGGCTTAGGAGCAGGTTTGGGAGTAGGCTTAGTGGATTTAGTTTTATGATATGTGTGGTCTTCAGGCATAGTAAGTGGTGGGGTAGGAGGCAATGGTGATAGTGGGATGATGGGTGTACTAAGGCGATGAACAATAGTTTCAATTGAAGGGGTATTAAGACGGGGAACTGGCTTCTGCGGTGGCGGCATCATAGTTGATGGTGGTGCGGAGTCGTTTGAAGGCGAAGGTGAAGGTGGTGAAAAAATACTGCGAAGTCTAGAAGTGTTGGTTGGCGGAAGAATAGCTCCAGAAGTTGAAGGTTGGGATCCAAGTTGCTTCTTGTACCAGTCAGGAGGATTTTTCAGACGAAGAGTTTTCTTAGGTGCAGTAACAGCCGTAGTAGAAGTTGAAGTAGAAGTAGAAGTTAAAGTAGAAGTTGTAGTTGGCAGAGATGACATGGTTGTGGCTCCAAGTTCGCAGCGTAACGTCTGGAATCAGAATGAAATGTTAGCCGCAGTCGGTGCGTCTTTTATAACAATATGCAAATGAGAGGGGTAGCAGCTGGCCGAGACTGATTATTGACCTGGGAGGTGGGGGAAAAGGGGAAAGAGAAGGTATTTATTTAAAATAATTCGCATAACTTTTGACTAAAATAAAATAACCAAATTCTTCTTTTACCAAAATGTTTGTCTTACATAGACTTTTTCAATGATGTATCGCTTGTCCAAATCCGTCAATCCGTTATCAAGTTATAGCCATTTTAATTTTTCAGGTCATGACCGGTCGTTCACCCGGAGTAGTGGGGGAAGGAGTGGGGGTAGGAGTGGGAGAAGGGGGGGGGGGAATCGACTCCATTTTTTCGGGGGGGTGGGAGGGGGGGAGGGGGGGGAGGGGGGGGAGGGGGGGAGGGGGGGGGGTCATTGACCCTTCTAAAAGTGGGTCAAGGTCATTCAAGATTTATAATGATCCAAGGTGATGGGAACAGTAATACTGTTCCCACCACCCTGTTTGCCTAACGGTTCCCACTCCCAACCCACTAGTTACGTTCTGCAAGGGAGGTCCCTGGGCCGTCCGCATCAAAGCGTAACCATTAATTTCAGGGGAAACTGGAACAGTTAATGCAGAAACGCAACTTCTAACCCCACCCAAACTAATCCCACCCATTATATTCCTAAACAAAATGCAAAAACCTAGTCCGCATTTTTGCGGATGTCCCACCCCTTCTAAGTGAAGTTCAACCGAACTTCTGAATTTACATTTAATCTACCCCCTAACATCTAGCTGTAAGGCAAAACAACATTAATTAGTATTAGCAACACTTAAAACTAACAACACATCATTATTAAAAAACCAAATAATTCAACACAACCAAATACCATCATTATTCTTAAAATTAATACACCTTAATGCTAAATACCTCTTAAAATTAATACACCTTAATGCTAAACCCAACTTATAACTAACATCGCAATGCGCAAATTATTTCTTAAATTTAATACAACTTAAAACTAAACACACACACACACACATACTACATTGCATTAAAAAACGCAACGTAGTAGAAGAAGTTCAAATATATATAGGCCTACTATATATTTGAAACCTCTTGCTGAGTCGCCAACAACCTTTCGCTATGAAAGTTTGTTGACGACTGACGCTAAGATCAGGCTCGTATCGCTCCTCGGATTCTCTAGTAGTGGGGGAAGTTGTTTCACTACAGTACAGTGTTCAATCCAGTCCAATTCGCAGCAGTGTAAAAGAAAGGCAAAGGAGTGGGGAGCGGCGCATGCGCAACAACACAAAACCAAGGTTTGAGGTTAGAATTATCCATGTGCAGTAGCGCTAAAGTGAGTAATACAGGACTAGGCGCATGCGCATAGCATAGACTCATTCCGATCCGGAGAACTTGTTGCATGCGCAGCAGGTTTGAGGTTAGAATTATCCATGGCAGCTGCCATATTTAGTCTGGTTTCACCACATAAAGTTAACAACCGGTGGTGACCGGCCATTGACCTGGAGGAGTGGGGGAAGGAGTGGGGGAAGGGGGGGGGGCTCCATTTTTTCGGGGGGGGAGGGGGGGAGGGGGGAGGGGGGAGGGGGGGGAGGTCATTGACCTTTCCGGTCGGTCATTGACCCCAAGGAGTAGGGATAGACACAGAACCCTACTTCTCTTACTACTCAGGTGAAAGTCGGTCAACCAGTCATTTGCTTGCCATCTGCCGCCATCTGGCTGGAGTTATTGCCTCTATAAAGGTGGGTAGTTTATCGCGCTACAAACATTCATTGCCTCGCATCCGCTCGGTCATCATCTCTCGTTAGTTTTATGTTATGACTACTTCACTTACTAGGTTTGAGGTTAGAATTATCCATGGAATAGCCTTCGTAAATTCTGACCTATAAAATTACTACTCTGGCTTTCTGTTTCAATTTCTTTTACACTTCATTTTATATCTCAGTCTTCTTTTAACTTCTGAACTTAACACATCGGTTATGATGACTGCACAATGTTTAAAATTAAAGCTTTTGCGAACACAACACATATTACGAAGTACTTCTAAACCTTCAATTTCAAAGTGTAGAACTAATTTAAATAGAGTTAGGAAGAAGTACAGTTTTAACCCATTATACTCTTCAAAGACTTCGCAGGTTAATGTTGATGATAGTGTTATTTACAACATTTTGCATTCTATGTTACAATTCAACAACTTTAAACTTGTTACACCTATCGACTGTGTTCGACAAGTTTTTTTATTTTACCCCTACTATTCCTCATATAAGCGCTGTCACCACAATTCCTACTTCATGCTCCTCTATTCTCTTCAGCTAAGCTAAGGTTTGAGGTTAGAATTATCCTTGGCGGCCGCCATGTTTAATTCAGTTTCACCACATAGAGTCGGCGACCGGTTATTGATCTAAAGGAGTGGGGGAAGGGGTGGTGGGGGAAGGTTGTCGTTTTATAACCCCTCTCCCTAGGCGGCTCTTCTCATTCGATCGCCAACTTTCAAACGATAAACACCTCTCCCATGGCACGAATCAATTATCCCGCTATCACCAACTACTTCAACTTAAAACTATTTCTGGTGATAGTTGGATAGAATTTTTTAAACTTACTCTGGATGACCTTGACATATTTTCCACATCTCAGTTATAAGTTTGAATTTCAATTTTGAACTAACTCTTAATTTTTCTTCAACTGTTAGAGTTTCGTTAACACCGACGAATTTCAATTTTGAATTAACTTTTAATTTTAATTTTATGCGCAAATTCACTTCACCCTAACGCCAACACTATCGCCATCTCCACCCCAACCTATATGGCATAAAATATAACTACAGCATCTCATATATACCCTCTAACCCCCACCGGAAGCTATGTGACATGGCAGCTGGCGCCAGCTGCCGCGGCACGTGGCTCCGTGGGCACGTGGCCGGTTTTAAAAGTGACCAAAACACACTACTTGAGTTGGTTGACGAAAATTGATTGTTTATTAGCTGTTGAGGATTTTATTTGTGTGTAATGAATATTTTTAAATTCTATGTAACATTCAGTTTGTCACCTTCAGATATGTAGCATAAGACTTTTAAATTGTCATTTATGCTCGTGTAGGGGTGGTTATAGACAGGAGGTGTTCAGCATAGTTGGATTTCATGGTCGTTTGCCACATGTTTGCTTCTTAGTGCTTGGATGTGTTCTTTAATTCATAATTGAAACGACATCATCTATATACTTTTGTTTATTATACTAATTATATTAGCAGGCCTACAACTTGTATGTAAAATAGACATCTGTATGACTAACAGTAAATTATTATCATATACTTTTCTATGTATTGGCCATAATAAACCAAATCCTTCTTGAGCGTTCGCTCTTCTACTGTATTTAGAGAAAATACCTCGTGTGTAATACAATCAGCTGATTGAAAGTAATGATTTTACATAATTGAAAAGATTTAAAAATGTCGATATTTGAAAAGTAACATAACGTAAAAAGTAATTAAAAATTGCTAGTATAGAAAAGTTTAGCTTTTATTTGGTACAAACTGCATGTCAATCGGTCCAGTGAAAGTCTCTGACGAACTGTCCAAATGGTTGAAAAAGTTGACTTTTTCCCCATGTGAAATCTCCCTAAGAAAATTGTATAATAAATTTTTGACTCATATAACAAAAATAATTTAGAAATACAATAAAACCTGGTAATAAAGAAGAAGAAGACGAACTGCCCAAAAGTGTTTTTTACCTTACTGTTTCACATGTATAGATATTTAAAACAATATAAATGTTAACTGCTAAATGTGCGGAAATACTAATATTTTGGTAATTTGATTTAAAAACTATTTATAATTTTTATACTTTTGATGTATGATGAATAATGTTGTTCATTGCATGTACAAAGAGAGTTTTTTTCTGCACTTGATCACAATTATTTCAGTGTTCTTTAAGTGCGTAAAATATGATTGCTCACAGAAAAAAACCGATTTTCGTACTGAGTGATGAAAATTATTACTTCATAATGTTTATAAAAACAGAATATTTACTACTAAAATAGGGCTTATATATATATATATATATATATATATATATATATATATATATATATATATTTTACTGAATGGGTTTTATCACCGTAAAAATAACTCAATGCTACGATTTCATGTAAACATATGTAGTTTTTTTTTTTATAGATCCATAGCGTGTTTTTTCTATATCTATCAAGCTGTAACAACACATGCTAGTGTGCTTGACGACGTATTTGCTATTCCTTTTGTCGTGTGATGTTGATGGACTGACCTAAAGTGAAGCGACACATCAAAGTTTGTCATTGACCATTTCATATCATATTCAAGGGTACATTACACATGTGATCTATAACCTGAATATAGTTGCCAAGCGTATATTGTTTTCATTGAGCATAGAATGAGTTATAGAATTGAGCAATATTTACTAGAACTTTTATTAAAATACCCCCTGGAGATTTTTTTTATTTGAATTAATTTCATACAGTCATAAGTTTAACATTAAAGTATTTATATGGACATAAATATTACTAAATCGGAGATATTTTAATAAATGGTAACTATTAGCATTCCTCAATAAATTAAACAACATACTCTGGTTATGCTTTAAACACAAAATTATTTCTATATTATGTTAATAATTTTTCTATATCCAACAAAATATAAAATGTGTAGTCCAGGATTACACTTGTACAACAAGAGTTTATAATGCAATACTGATAGAATATATAATTAAGAGTGAGTTGTTGATAAAGAGAATGTAATTGGTTTTAGAACATATTAATTGATCACAATTATTTCTCAATATAAATGAGTTGATTTTAATATCAGAACATCTCCCTCAAAAACAAAAACAAGTTCTCCTAGCAACCATCAAAATAATATTAAAACAACAAATGTCAGCTGGTCACTACAAGAGCCCCCTACGGAGACTGGAAGTCCATAGAGTCCAGGTAAAAGCCCCCTGATAGTCCACGAATGAAACAGTAACAAAATACACAGTGATAAAAAATAGATCATACTGAAACTGGCTGTTTCAATTTGACATTTCTTCCAGATCTGGTAGTGTAGGATATTATTTGTCTATTGTCCTTCATAGGTTCTTGAAAACCGATTAGAGGCTCGGGTTTGTCATCACTAAGAACGAAGGCTGGTTTAACCCTGTCAAGACTGACTCTTACATCTGTACCATTTAGTCGTATGGTTACAGTTTTCTCGTCCCTCTTTTTAACTTCATGAGGTCCCGTGTATGGTTGTTGTAAAGACTTTCTGACAGCATCCACTCTTAAAAAAATATGTGTACACTGGTCCAAATCACGAAAATGAAGCTATTTCCCTTGCCATGTCTCATGACTCGCGTAGGTTTAAGAGCAGAAATTTTCATTCTGAGGCGAGAAACCAAATTCGTCGGGTCCTCCAACGGTGCCAACTTTGTTGATGGAACAAAGTACTCTCCAGGAAGCACACAACCTGTCCAAAAACCATCTCTGCTGAAGAAGTATTGAGGTCAGCACGGAAAGCATTCCTAATTCCAAGAAGAACCACAGGCAAGGACTAAACCCATGTGGAAGCAGAGTGGCACATGATCGCTGCCTTGAGCTGTCTGTGAAATCTTTCTACCATGCCGTTCGCACAGGGGTGGTAACTTGTTGTCATATGCTTGAAAATCCACACAAATTTCCTAATTTCAGCAAAGAGTGAGATTCAAATTGTTTGCCTTGATCAGTCGTTATACGCAGCGGAACACCGAAACGTGATATCCAGCAATTAAAAAGGGCTGATGAGACTTCTTCGGCAGTGATTCCCTGTAGGGGGTGTGCTTCTGGCCATCTTGTGAATCTATCAACCACAGTCAAGCAGTAGCGTAGATTACCAACCTAAAGTAACGGGCCGATGATATCCACGTGGATATGTTCAAATCGACAACTTGGCAAAGGAAAGTCACTGATGGGTGTTTGGACGTGACGGGTAATCTTAGAACGTTGACATTCTTGGCAGGACAAAGTCCATTCCTTACAATCACGATTGATAGAGGGAAAAACATATCTTAAAGTAAACAATTTATTAATGGATTTTATCCAGGGTGACTTAAATTGTGCACTGAATCAAATACCTCCCTGCGCAAACATTTTGGGATGTACAATCGTTGCTTGTCATTTGTAATATCACAGTAGACAAACTGCATCAGAGCCCGGAACTTGAGTCGCTTGAAGATTTAGTGAGGACAGATTGTTTTGAAGGATGGATTGAAGTTCTTCATCCTTAGACTGAGAATCTGCCAGGTGATGAAGGTCAATGTTGCTACTTTTGTTTACAGAAATAGATTCTATCCTTGAAAAACTGTCAGCCACGAGATATTAGAAGCACCCGGAAACATGTTGTATGTCAGTTGTGAACTGTGAAATAAAAGATAGATGGTTATTTTGAACTGGTGGTAGTTTATCTTTCTTCTGTTGAAAAACAAAAGTGACAGGTTTGTGGTCAGTGTAGACAGTACAGGGGCTAGCTTCCAAAATATGTCTAAAATGTTTAACAGAAGCATAAATGGCAAAAAGTACCCTGTATAAGCTGGCCAACTAGCTTGTTTAGGTGTAAGTTTTTGAGAAAAGAAGACAAAGGTTCCCATAACCATCTTGATTTAATTGCTGTAAATACTGCCCTACTGCAGTATTCGATGCATCACAAAAAATTGCTAACTTAGCATTATTACTAGGGTTGCAAAGCATGTAGCTTCTGCCAAGTGATTCTTACAGTTATTAAAGCTCTCTTCTAATGCACTAGTCCAAAGGACCTTCTGATTTCCTTTCAAAGATGCTAGGGCTTGTGTGAAGGGGAGCTTGGAACTCGGCGGCGTGAGGAATGAACCTACGGTAGAAGTTCAACATCCCCAAAAACCGCCTAAGTCCTTTCGCAGTTTGTGGTAAAGAGTAATTCCGGAGAGCATCTATGCAATCAGGAACAGATTTAGTCCCTTCAGCCGACACATGGTAGCCAAGAACAACTACTGAGTCCACATTAAATATTGATTTCTTCTTATTAATGAGGACACCGTAATCGACAAACCTCTGGAAAATTATCCGAAGATGTTCTTCATGCTCGGTAGTGTCTTTTGAAAACACTAGGACATCCTCAATGTAAGGGAAACAAAAGTTGAGTCCCTCTAAAACTTCATCAATAAACCTTTGAAAGGTTTGACCGGCATTCCGTAACCCGAAAGACATAAGAGGAAACTCGAAGAGTCCAAACGGGGTTGTTTTAGCAGTCTTGGGAACGTCCTCTTTGTTAACCGGAATTTTAGTGTATGCTTTCACAAGGTCTATTGTAGAGAAAACTTTACTGCCATGAAAAAAATTTGTAAAATCTAGAATGTGACGAACAGGGTAAGAATCAGGAATAGTCCGGGCGTTCAATGCCCTGTAATCACCACATGGTCGCCACTCATCATTTTTCTTCGGAACCATGTGTAATGGCGAAGACCATGGACTTTTAGAACGACATGCAGTCCCGTTAGCCAGCATGGATTCAAACTCTAACTTAGCAATTTTGAATTTTTTAGGAGCTAACCTTCTGGGTCTCGATGAAACTGGAGGGCCAGAGGTTGTCTTTATGTAATGAACTGTGTTATGACGAATGGATCTCGGAACTCCTAATTGTCTTTTAATATCCGGAAATTCAGATAACAGCGGGAAGTTGTTAGTAGCTGATGTAATAAGTTTAACACTGGGTTGCCGGCAGTTAATGAATTGACATTTACTTTTTAGATTCGTATTACTGTCAATCAAAAAACCATTTCGACAATCAGGTAATAAAGAGTAGTGAGCCAGGAAGTCTGAACCAATGATTGGAGTACTTACATTTGCTACAACAAAGCTCCAGACGAAAGATCTTTCAAGTCCAATATTTAAGACACAAGCTGCCGAAAGTGGGGATTTCAGAGTCATTGGCAGCCCTAAGTTCTATACCAGAGGGTTCTAAAGGTCTCTTGATTAAATTTTTAGGAATGCAGCTAATATCAGAACCCGTATCTATTAAAAACTTAAAACCTGAAATCTCATCAACAACCTGCAACCTGCCACTGTGATTACTATATAGCTTAAGTGATTCATAGACACATGGCAATTAGTCGACACCGCACCTAGTTGCCTGATTCGTTTTTTGAAGACTTGTAAGTACAAGGATGAACGCACTTGGAAGCTTGAGCCCCATAGCGGTCATGATACCAGCAGAAGCCATTATTCTTGGCCAGAGTAACATGTTGGCTTTTAGATCGAGCACGACTTAACGAACTGAGCTTACCATTATTAGATGATTTCAACTCGTCTGATAGAGAGGTAACTCTCTCCTCCAACATGGAGAGTTTCTCCAAGATTGCCTGCACACATCCCCCTTGAACGTCATGCTTGTCTGGGGCTTTAGAGAATGAACTTATCTTCTTACCTCGATAGGACGCAATAGCATCGCAGTTTACTGAGGGTGAGCTTGAAGGTTGAACCTCTTGGATCTTATCAGCCATAATGGCCAATGAGTCGGTACTGACCCCTGTACCTTCTAGCTGGGTTTGAAGGATGCCCTGGATATGTACCGGAAGGCGCTGTACCCAAATGGTCCTGAGTAGTTTATCTGGAATGCTGTCGCCGGCCAAAGATTTGAGTCTTCGAAGAAAGCGAGAAGGGGCATCGTTTCCAAGTTCCTCGTCCATGAGTAGCTGTCTGATTTTCCTCTGGTCTGAGACGGTTAATCTTCTTACGAGCTAATTTTTTAAACTTGTATAAGGTTGCTCCATATGTGGGTTTGAGAGCAAGTCTTCTACTTCCGTAGCTGTCACCTCATCCAATTTTGTCACAATGTGGGTTAAAACGAAGATTTTCATCAAAAATATGCCATAAAGCAAAAATTGCTTCAACCTGGACAAACCAAAGTGCTGGTTTTTCACGCCAGAAAGGAGGAAACTTAAGTCTTGGTGTCTTTGTTGGGGCACAGTTTTCATTAGGCTGGGTGAGGTGTTCAGTGCCATGACTCGCATCAGAACCATTTGCATTGGTTTTAGTCCCAATAATGTCATCCATATGGCATTTGAGTTTTTTATTCCTCTTCCAACAGGCTTATTTTTGACAATAATTCTTCATTGCTATCCATGTCAGATATGTAGTGGTCTTAACTTGGGGTCACCAATGTAGTCCAGGATTACACTTGTACAACAAGAGTTTATAATGCAATACTGATAGAATATATAATTAAGAGTGAGTTGTTGTTAAAGAGAATGTAATTGGTTTTAGAACATTATTTATTTAACATATTATTTGATCACAATTACTTCTCAATATAAATGAGTTGATTTTAATATCAGAACATCTCCCTCAAAAACAAAAACAAGTTCTCCTAGCAACCATCAAAATAATATTAAAACAACAAATGTCAGCTGGTCACAACAAATGTATTGAATTTCAATAGATCTTATAAAATTGTAATAATGATAATATCATGATTTGATACTAGTATCAAAAATGACATAATTATAGGCAAAACAAATGTTCGTATCTTGCATGTGAATTACTAAAATCAATCAACCTCTAAATTAGGGACGGAGGGGAAATGCACTGTACTCTTCAGAAAAATGAGTATATCTAAGTATAAATGGGTAAAAAATTAATATATCTTAATCATATTTTTAATCAATTAAAACAAATCCTTTAGATGATAAGGTTATCATGATAAGGTTATGATAAGGTTATCCTTTAGTTATAAGGTTATTTACGATGCATATATAATACCATCATACGTAAAAAACTATAACTTAATAATAAAAATTATTTATACTGGGGATTTAATGATAGTAAGTTGCAAAACAATATTTACGAACGTTTGTTTTCGGTCGTAGTTCGTGTTGCCAATGAAATCAGTTAATTATCTTTGCCATGTTTAGGGAAAACAACTTCTTTTTTATCTTCAAGATGTTTACGAAAATAACCCTTTACGGTAAAGAGTGGTTAAAACTTGCAGTTTAACAGGCAATTTTAATTGTAATTTTTATATAAAAAAATGCAAGTTGGAAGTATGTAACACATGTTGTTAAGGCAATCCCTACAACCAAGTACTTGACTGAAAGCTCTTGATGTGAAAACTCCCGAAAAAAATACAATAGATCACTCTCTTCCGTTAAAGAATAACTAAAATTTAAAAATTGCTGTGGTGGCTGAAAAGTAGGGTATCTTCTTTAGTTTTTGCAGTACAGGCTCTGAAGGATTTAAATGATCTGAAATGTTATGGAAAATTTTCAGCGTATATTTAAATTATTTACAACTTTTGTATTTAAGGCATTGCTCTATCTTATACCGTTCAGCACTGACTCACTTTTAAGTTGATAGTTGGGTTTTGAATGTCGGATGTAACACAAGTTGTTTAAGCATTCTCAGGACTCAAAACTTCTACAACCATATACTTGATTAAAAGCTCTTAACGTGAAAACTTAAAAAAATACGATATCCTCTCAACCTCCATAGGGCCCCACACTTCTTCAATGTTACCATGTTATTCTTATGGAAGCAACATTTTAGTGATGAACACATGATTACATTTACGAACATTAATTTATAAACAGGTGGTCTCAATTAAAGTATTTAGGGAAGATTGGTAATAAAAAACCAAATTACTAAGACTTGAGGCGAGTTAGCGTAGCAAACGAGCTAAGCCTGAAGTCTAAAACGTTCCTCGGGTTGTAATTGCAATTTGAGTATCGTTGCGAGCACTGGTTAAGTCTACTATTTTATCAAATAATACATAAAGTTTCTTAACTTTTAGTTTCATAAGAAAAAGTAAAACATTACTCTTAAACTAAATTACGATTGAATTTAAATAAATTTAAAAACCATTTACTTATGTATATATATATATAACACTTTAATATACCTTTGTATATTGCAAATTTTTGAATACCACATATATCTCTGGGGTGGTTAACGTTGTAATGTATTGTCCTTTTAAATAGAAAATATGCGACCCATACCAAAATAATTTAAAGTTAGAGATAAATCGAACAAAGTTTGGTAGTAGCAAGTTAGTGTTTGTGACGTCGCATATTCAAAAGCTGCCATTAAATACACGACCCAGATATGTCACAGTCACAGTTCCAGTACTCACACACCTACTGCATTCTTTTAATGTCAACATTAGTGGTATGAAAAAAAACAACCAGTATCCATTTTAGAATGCAAAATGTTTACAAACCCCCTTTAGGTCATATAAAGAGGTAAAGAGGTATCATAGCACAAATAATACCGATTTTACATAATATATTATCATGATAAAAATATTGATATAATGTTGAGATTCCTACCAGTTAATGCATTTAGTAATTATTTTAAGTAATCTATAATTGCATTAAAAATGCCTCATTGTTCAAATCAACTTGTTTTTAATAAGTTTGGTTTTCTTTAACGGTTCTTAAAACTATGTTACTTTAAGTCAAAAGTCACTAAATCCTTCACTAGGCAGACGTGATACTTGAAATATATGGTTGAATGGATAAAATCGTAACCAAATATTAATTGTAGAATTGGTTGACATATTGATAATTGAAAATATCCAGATTTTAGTTCTAATGACAGTAAAAGCAAGAGTTCAAAACTGCATATGTTTTATTACATTTAACAAACTAATGGAAAAGTTATGGTTCTAAATGGTCATTTTGAGAAACATGAAAGGTTACAATAAAGCGAATAGTAAGTAGAAGCTCAGTATACATGAGATAAAGAAATTGGCTACATTTTGTGGAGCCTATAGATTAAAGGAAACAATCAAATTTAATAATAATGGTAGAAAACTAGCGATATCATAATTTTGTAAATATTCATGCTATAATTTAAAATTAAATTTCTCTTCCAAAGGAGGTATAAAACAATCTCCCATATTACATACTGAATACAAAGAATGTAGCAAAGAATAAAAGAATAAAACATGTAAGAAATTTAAATAGCTCCTCTGTTCAATTGTTACAAACTAGGTAAATAATATGTACTTTACATCTATCCATATTCGAAATTCAACAAATACTAAGTAAACCATTGTGGTTAAAGTAAAAAGAATTTAAAGCAAAAACATCCTTTAAAACTTTAGGTGACAAAAGCTTAATACATTATTTAATAATGTCAGTTTTCAAAACAATTTTATAGTAAATGGTTGTTTTTGTATTGTTGTTGTGTTAAGAAATAAGTGCACCAAAACAGTTATCCTATACTCTTATACGAGCAATGTTTGCTTGTTTGCTTGCTTGCACAATTATCTCAAAAACGGCTCCGACGATTTCCTTCAAATTTTGGAATATGGGGGTTTTGGCCACCAGAAATCGATTGGAGCTGGTCCCATAGCTGGGAAAAATCCGGTTTTCGCGCTAGAGCCCTTCAAAGATCCCATGTTATCCTTATGGAAATTTTTTAACTGAACAAAAATCAGCTGATAACTGTAGATAAAATAAACCAATGTGTTACATCTTTAACCTGTGGTTTTAGGAAAATCATACCAATGTGCAGCAAACCTTCCGCCTGGCGAGTGAGCGGAGCGAACGAGCTTTGTGTGAGAAACGAAAGTAATAATTTTACCGAGCTTAAGCTCGGTCCCCCTGGTACTTTTTCTAAAATGAAAATAATTCGTAATTATGTATAAAGATAACTTGTTTATGGTATAATATAAAAAAAATTACCTTATACATTTACGAGCCAAATAATTTGACGGCGAGTGAGATGAGTGAACGAGCTAAAACGAAGTTTTAAAAATTCTTGGAATTGGCATTACAATTACTTGGGTAGACTTACTGGAGTAAGTTACTGGGTTGTTTTACTGGGGTAAAGTGGCTGATCATTGAGAAAGATTGCTTATTTATATACAAAAAATAAATGATTGAAACATTACACTTGTTTACAATTATGTACACATTGTCATTTTAAATTGTATCTGAATTTTATTTACTGAAGTTTGCAAAATTTTGTTTATATTCTCTTTATTACTCTAACCAAATTCAAAACTCAAAAAGATATAGTCCCATAGGCTAGTAATCTACAATAAATTTATTAAAAATACAACTTAACATCTTGATTGCCAAAATTTTAACTAAGAAATTAAATTTAGTAATTTCTAACTTTCATAATAGAAGTTAATGCAATGATTGTATAATGAAGGCATTTAGGCCACGATTGAGACATAATGTATCTATCTATAAGGGTACATATCTATAAATGTCTCAAGAGAGGGACGAAATGAACTAAACCGTGAATCGTATTGGAACAATCTACTGATGTGTGAATTGCGTAATTTCTATTAAATCACTACTTCCGTCACATACCAACATCCCTTTGTTCTAAAACATGAATTATAATGTAAAACCTCAACGTTTAATAAGTCATTAATAAACGAGTTTGAATTGGTTTTATTATGTACCTATTTATTATGTTACTTGTAATATTTTTATCGGTGCTCATCACAATGGTTGCAGATATAAATAATAAAAAGCAATAATAATTATGTTTAATAATATGATAAGCTTTAATGAACATGTTATTGCCAAAGCTGGGTAATAACAATTGTTTATATTTCGTCTTCTTTACAATAATTTTCAATCCAAGTATGAAATGTTTGAAATTGAGAAAATCTTTTTAACCTTTTGTGTCGATGGAATCGGTAATTAAATTAAACTAGTAGAGGAAGAAGCCAAACATCAAAGTCTGTCAGTGCGATGCTAATGAATATGCAAACGCCTTCACGTAACAAATGACCTCGAACCGTCACTCCGATAAGTTCGTCAAATTCTTAGTTAAAATGTGTAATAGTATTTTGAGTTAATAAAGCTTTTTTCGTAAGAATGGAAACTGTATGCAGCAAGTACTACTGAATAACGATTTCGTATAGCACCAGCCAGCATTATAGTTTTTGATTTAAAATAGTGTTCTATTTTAGTTTGTCAATAAGAATTGTAACTTGGTAAACCACTGTAAAAATTTAAGTATTAAACATGTCAACAATTTATAGGTCAGGTGGTCACCGATCAAACACTTAACCATAACCGATGCTGATTGATCCAACATTTTTATATATAAAAAACCAATAACCAATAACAAAGATTCATAGCTTTTATGAATTTTTCGAAGTAAATATTTATAGTCTCTATTGGAACATAATGTTGAAATTTACCTACCAATTAAAGTATATGATAACAAAAACTTAAATGAAGTAGTCTATTCCTAAGATCTATAAACGTAGGGTCTGTACTACTAACAATATTGCTCTACACATGGGTACGGTAGTAAAGTTAATACTATACTTATATATTTATTGTGCTCTAAATTCTATTTGTTATTGCGTATAACATATTTTTATAACAATGAATTAGTAAATTTTAAAACAAGGTCATAAAAAAATGTAATTGAGAAAATACTGGTCCAAATTTGGTTCAAAGACATGCAGTTTCTTAAAGTAATATTCAAATGTAAAAATATATTTCATTTAATACTACGTTGCTCTAACGTGAATAGTAATTTCAAATAAATAAACTTAAAATTATATAGAGAAAAGTAGTAAAAACTCGTGTGCCATAACCATATCCACACATAGTATTTATATACAAATGAGTAAAATAGGAACGTAAAATTATTTCACCATGTAATGAGATAAACTGGTTATCTCTTAAATATTATTATAAGAAAATAAGTCCATGTACTCAATTATGTACTCACTATGTACTAAATCATGTAATTACTATGGCTACATTACTTCGATATCGTGATAAATGACGTCTTTAGTATCGGTCCAGAAGAAGTATTCATTTGAGGGGCGAAAGGTTGGGTTCCCACTTTACAGCTGGGGAGACAAATCGGGAACAATTTCGGTCCATCGAGAGCAATGAGGTCAATAATGTGGCTACGGTTATTTGTTTCAAACGTGATGTTCTCTGGTACAGAAAACTCTCCTTCCTCCACTCAATATATTTCATTACAATACTTTGCTACATTTTTAGTTAGATTTTTCCCTTATTATTTGAAGTAGGTATATGTTTTGTAATAAAATGATAAAAAGATGAGAGTTAAATTTCATGTAAATTTTAAATTGGAAATATACCATTTCATAAATTCGCATGAACCTGTTAAATGGATTCATACATTTTGTGTATTATTTGACTAAACTACATTTCCCCAATAGTTTAAACTTAACAAATTTTGTAACATTTTCATTTCTTTGTGGGTTGAGGAATGTATGTACAAAGGAAAATCGATTTAATTTACGACTTCTTAGAGAATAATATTTGTGAAATTTTCAAAACTTTGAGGTATGAGGGGCCTAATACAACTATTCAACTAAAGACCTACCAAGTTTAAAGAAAATCGGTTGAAAAACGGGGTCCGAAACAGGGAATAAAATACCATGTTTTAGCATAAAAGCCGTATGTTTAACATTGCCGACTGCGCAACAATGGGATACCAGCCCAAAGCTGAAGATGAATCTTAAATGTAATATGTTTATAAGTGTGGTTGTATTTTATGCCCTTTTGTTCAATAACAGATTTTTTGCAGCTAGATGTACTAGTTTTTCGAGTTGCAGAAACGCTTCCGGTGGCTTTCCAATGCCAGTTGCTGCATGGTTGAATAGTGAATAAATGCGTAAAATACTGAACTTATGGCATGATTCCGGTAGGACATGAAGTTGGAACATTCGTGTTTGTCTGCATGGGTTTTTCTGTTACACAGTTATAAGAAATAAATAAAATCGTTTTTCATTTGAAGAATTTTCCATATTACAAACATGTTTTTAAAACAACCAAGCCAACCTACAACTAACAACATTTTTCAAACGTAAACTAACACAAAATCAGCATATACATATGACCATCATCATTACATCATCTATACAGTATGACCGATAATTTCTAGCTATAATTATTTATCCAGCTTGGTCCCTTGTCATATCCAGCATTGCTTTTTTTAATTTTTGTTGCTTCTGCTGCCAAGGTGATAAAGCCTGGATGCCAAAAAATCATAAATTTAGAGACGAAGTACGAAAACCCCTTTCCAATAATGAAAAATCCATTTCGTAGTATTTCCGAAGCATCTCCAACATGGTATTCCTGCCTTGTGCAGCGGCAGCGTATCTCAGAGCGGATTTTTAACCTTTCTCTAGCTTATTTTTACTAATACTAATTTATTTGCAATTCGGGACTCCCATCTGCAAGAACTTTCTGGATGAGACAGGAGGAACGGAGAAAGCATAAGTTAGCCATTGGCAATAACCCAAAGGATTTCCTCTCACATGAAATGTGGTCAAATTTCCTCAATTTAGTAATAAATCTTACACACATACTCTGGACCCTCTGCAATCTGTTCATGTCTCCTGACGACAAAAAAATTCCCGTATATAGGAAGACAATACTCGAATACGGAGAGTACCAAAGCCTGCACGTGGCGAAGCCTTGAAAGTGTGGTGAACAAATGGCGATATCTGTACAGCATGCGTAAACGGGAAGTAGCCCTTTGACATACCACACTGATGTGTCCAAAGAAAGGGGGCAGGTTATCAAACTGTATACAGAGAAGAATGAAACCAGTACTCTCCCTAAATTGATAATATCTGTTATGGTTTTATAGTCTAAACACTGATAAGGCTATAAAACCATTCCATTATTTGGGTATTTTACTTTAGGATTTCCATTTATGTACCATACCGTGATTGGACACTTTGCTATGAAGGAACACATTCAACTTAGAAAACAAAGAGAGGGTATTACAATCGCAAAAAGATATTTAATCGATCTTAGAAAAAGTTCTTTTATGTAAATTAATCTACTTTTACTTGTTTTGATACTGATAATGAACTTTCCTGACAAAATATTAGCATGGTTTTATTTAAGGCAACTATAACGTGTAATGTCAAATATTTTGAATGTATTCTGGGTAAGTGCAGGTCATTAATAGATGTTTCACTGAGGGTTGGATCACAAAGTTTAGGAGGGTGGGATTTGGTGTTTGTCCCTTGAATATTCAAAAGTTACCAGTCACACATGACCTAAATGTATCACTGCCACACCCCACATTAACTTTACTGACAACCAATTAACTAGTTTATTTTGCTTATTTCTAATAAGGTGTAAAAAACGGACCTAATGGAGCATTATTTTAAATATTACCTATTTATTGTTAGTTAATCTATTTATTATCAGACATTCTATACATAAATCAACCCAATAAATAATTTACGAAGTCGTTCTTTTATAAATACGATATTTCATTTCAGTCCATACTAGATTGTAAAATTTAAATGACATAGGCTAAAAAATGTATATTTTGTATAGTTATGTTTTAAATTTATTTTTAAGCAATAATAACGTCATAAAGAATTCCAAAATGTATCTACGATCACCCTATATGTCAATAAAATATTACTCACTATGAAATTTGATAATTTTACAATACTAATTAAGGTTTTTTTATCTGTTAGATTATAAAGTGTACAAATAACCTCGTAAAAGTCACTCAACTGAAGTTTGAAACTAACACACATATTCCAGTTTTGACCGAGACCAAATTTACGTATGTTTAGCAGAAAACTGTTGTATGGCTATAGTATGGTGGCAGGGCTCAGAGGCCTGTGGGTTGAGGTCCAACCATGAGCAAGCCATACAAATTGTGGTTTGTGCACGCAACCCGTTATTAGCTTCCAACTAATGGGACCTCGCTTAATTAACCTTCTACCATTTAAATTTATTTAATGAATAAGGATCAAATGTGGCATGTATTATTTTATTAGTAACATGAGGAATAATAAATTATGTTTGCAGCTTTTAAAGGATGTGATTAAATAATTCTGCACTATCTAGTAGTAAATATTTTTTATCATGGTTACTCAAGGGATATATCATATATTAATTAGTTACAACTATAATAATTAAGTACTTCTGGAAATTCCATACATGTTGAATAAATAATCATACAATATTTAGAGCTATTTCTGTTATTTTCCATTGTAAATAAAAGATTTAAACTTCATAGTTGACGATAAAATTTGCCTCTGAATATTAACATTTAGAATTGTTGATCTAATCGACTGAAACACAGTTAGTCCGGGGCCGTTATGCCAATATAGGGGTCCAATCTGACAAAATTAATAACAAAACAAAAACACTTGGGACGTGTTTGGCATGGTCCCCTGATCATTTTGTGAAAATTCCCAACTTTTCCCACTTTGGCATTTTCCGCCATCTTGGAAAATGGCGGCTAAAATATTTTATTATGTAAGCGTTTATTTAAAACTTAATTGTACGATAAATATGCGATGAAAAAAACCCCAAATAAGATTTATTCTACTCAGAAAAAGATTTCCTACAAGAAAATGTGGTATATATTGGTGGGATCTTACACGCCAAGGACAATATTTAAACGTAAACCTAAAATTTGACCAAATTTTCATATTATATTTGAGAATTTTCTTTGTTTACTTAGATTGTATTGAAGATATGAATTTTGTCCCTTGACAAAAGTTAGAGCCAATACAATTGTGCATCTTTTCATGTTTAATGTTTGCACATTACTCTTAAAACAAACACTACAAAATATTTTAAATTTTAACTTTTATGTATTTTAGCAACAGGCAACATAAAAATTAATATTTTCGCATGCAAGTACAACATAAATAACGTATTGAAACCAGTTTGGACTTATTTGGCATGGTTCCTTGATCATTTTGTGAAAATTTCCATTCATTCCCACCTTGGCATTTTCCGCCATATTGGAAAATGGCGGCTAAGACATGTCATTGTGTAAGCTTTCATTTAAAAATCGATTATACGATAACAATACAGTTTAAAAACCTCAAACAAGATTTATTCTACTCACGAAAAGATTTCCTATAAGAAAATGTGGTATTTATTGCTAGTATCTTACACGCTAGGGACAATGTTTGAACATAAACTAAAAATTTTATAGAATTTTCATGTCATATTTGCGAATTTTCCTAGTTTACTTCGATTATATTGAAGATATGAATTTCGTCCCTTTACAAAAGTTGTAGCCAATAAAATTGTGCATCTTTTCATGTATAATTTTTGCACATTACTCGATCCTAAAACAAAGGCTAAAAAGTATTTTAAATTTTAACTTTTATGTAGTTTGAAGACAGGTTAAAAACAAATTATAATTTGAGCAGGCAAATACAATGTTATTATCCTAGTGTAACCACTTGTTTGGCATGGTGCCATGATCGTTTTGTAGATATTCCCATTTATTCCAACTTTGTCATCTTCCGCCATCTTGGAAAATGGTGGCCAAGTATGTAATTATGAAGAATTTTACTTAAAAATTAGTTGTCCGATAACGATACGGTGTAAAAGCACAGACAAGAATTTTCTCCTCGAAAAAAATATCCTTCAAGAAATTATGGTGTTTATTAATGGTATCCACGCCGGGGTTAATGATTGAATATAAACTTGAACCTATATTACATGTTCTTGGCTTCGTCTGAATTGAAAATATGAAGTTTGTACCTTTACAAAGGTTGTAGCCCATGAAATTGTGCATCTTTCCGTGTATAAAATTTGTTTTTTAGTCTTAAAATATTTTAAGAAATATTTTTAACGTTAACTTTTATGTAGTTGGGTGACAGCTAACAAACAAATTATAATTTTAGCAGGCAAGTACAACATTAGTAACTAAGTAAAACCTTTTTGACATGTTTGACAATTTCAACCATATTGGAAAATGATGGCTAAATAATGTAGGCCTAGCCGTATCACACTTATATTTTAAAATTAATTGTACATCAACCATGAAATTTAAAACCCTTAAACAAGATGTATTGCACTTGTCAATGCATTTCCTATAAAAAAAAAAAAAAAAAAAAAAAAAAAAAAAAAAAAAAAAAAAAAAAAAAAAAACATGTGGAGTAGTCTATTGAAGGCAAGTAGCCTGCTCATTCTATTATATTTGGTGGAGATCTAAATGCAGAGTTTGATATAACATCAGATAAGCGGTCTGCCAAAGATTTCTTAAATCTTTTGAGACAAAATAATTTTTATTGCAAGAACTATTTACCAACCAGAAATAACAATTGCTTGGACAATATTTTTGTTTATAATACTCTCTTACACAGTGAAGACTGTGAAGTTTTACACTTTCCTTTTTCAGACCACGATGGTGTTTTTTACAAAGCCTTTTATTCAATAAGTAAAATCGATAGCGCAAGCTCAAGGCAGAAAAACTCTGTAAATTTGCTTTTGCCAAAATCAAATTTTTGTAAAGTTTTTGGCACCCTCAATTGCTTTGACTGGAACAATATTTTATTTGCTTCAGGCATATGCTCTGTACCAATGTTCTCATTGTTTTTTTCCAAATTAATCAATGTTATAGACTATTATATGGTAGTTAAAAAGAGACATTGTAACGGCAGTCTGAGTAAAAATCTCTGGTATACAAAAGAACTAGAATCTATGAAAGGAAATATTCTTGTTTTAAGTAGAGCTTTTAGGGAATCAAACCCTCCCCAATTAAAGATTCTGCTGAAAAAGTTAAAGAATGAATACAAATTAAATATTGTGAAGGCCAAAAAAGCCTTTAACTGCAGTAAAATTGAGTCAAGTAAAAACAAATGCAAAACCGCATGGAGTATTGTCAAACAAAATATCTCGGATGTTCCAAGTAGTAATAGCATATTAATTTCCCCTCAGGAATTTAGCAACTTCTGTGTCAATTCTGTCCGTAATATCAAAAGTGGGATCATCAGCCCTGGTTTAAGCTCACATGATTTAGTTAAGAATGCCCAACCTGTAATGTCAGAATTTGCTTGGAGGGTTGTGACACCAGAAAATGTTTTCAACGCTGTCAGAAAGTTAAAAAATTCAGATTCATTAGATATTTATAACATGTCAAATAACCTTTTGAAGCACATAATTGGAAGCATTGTTTTTCCACTCACTGTAATTATTAATCACTGCTTTGAAAATGGAATTTTTCCAGAGGAGTTAAAGATATCCAGAGTCTGTCCTGTTTTTAAAAAGGGGCCTAAGGAAATTCCTGATAGCTATAGGCCTATATCTATTGTATCACCTGTATCAAAAGTTATAGAAATTGTAGCTCATGAGCAATTAACTGGTTATCTGGAAAATAATAACATCCTCTGTGAATCTCAGTTTGGTTTCCGCTCAGGTAAATCCACAATGGATGCGATTGACAGTTTGACCCGTGAGGTCATAGAAGCTTTTGAAAATAAGTCCTTCGCTCAGGCCACTCTGTGTGACCTGAGCAAGGCCTTTGACTGCATTGATCATGATGAACTGTTTGTTAAATTAGAGTTTTATGGCATAAAGGGCCTTGTTTTAGACTTTTTTAAATCATATCTTATTAATCGTCGACAAAGGGTGTTTATTGATGGTGAGTGGTCGGATGAGGTGACTCTCGAGTGCGGAGTTCCACAGGGCTCCGTACTTGGGCCGTTGCTGTTTGTCCTTGCCATCAATGACTTACCAAGTAATATAAGTCAGCCAACCACCACCATTCTTTATGCAGACGATACTACCCTGTTGTCAGTAAGCAATAATTTAAATAATCTCTCTCAGTTGGCAAACTCTGCAGCTCGGGAAGCAAATATTTGGTTCCAAAGTAACAGCCTTAAGCTGAATGATTTGAAAACACAAAATGTTCTTTTCAGTACATTACCCATAGATGATCACCAAACAACCAGTGCAAAATTTCTTGGCATCTATATAGATAGCCAATTAAACTGGCATTCTCACATTGACCATGTGGTAGCTAGGCTATCTAGGGTTGTTTTTCTGTTAAGAAAGATAAAACCACTGGTTGATGACCAGTATGTCAGGATGATATATTTCTCTCTGTTTCAAAGTATTTATAGGTATGGTTTAGTTTTTTATGGTAGCAATAGTAGAATAAATGATATTCTTCTTTTACAGAAAAAAGTAGTCAGAATTTTAACCAACTCTGCTTTTGATGCCCATTGTAAACCATTGTTTGTTCAAACAGAAATACTTACAGTAGTAAATTTGTATTTGTATGATCTTGTAGTTTATTCTTTGAAGAATTTGTCAGCTTCAACTCTTTGTAATCAAGTACATTCTTGTAACACAAGAAACAAATTCAATATAAATAGAACGTATTCCAGACTTAGTAAAACTCTTAAGGGCCATACCGTAATGTCAATCAAAGTCTTTAATAAATTATGTGGTAACTTTTATTCACTATCAAATAATCATAAACTGTTTTTAAAAAAACTGTATAGTTATTTTTTATCAAATCCATTTTACTCTGTTGGTGAATTTTTGCTGGAAGAAAATATAACTTTGTAAGATTAGGCTATTATGTTCCTTTTTTTGTGCTTCATAACCTGTCAGTATTTTTTTATTGTTATTATTTTATATATTTTATGTAGTGTTATATGTTGTTTTGTTTATTTATTTAAATTTTTATTGTAATGTAAACTTACTGCCACGCCACCAATTACAAACCAAGTTAGGCCTTCTTGTATGAATGTATTTTTTGTCACTATTTTAATATTTTAGTGTGTGTTTAATGTAAATTTGTTGACTTGGCCGCAACCAGTGCCGTAAAATAGACAATTGTCAATGCTGTGTACCTGCTAATGACAAATAAAGATTTTTGATTGATTGATTTGATTGATTGAGTATTACGTGCCACAAAACCAGCTTAAACCTATGTTGGTTCAATAATCTAATTGAAAATTGAAACTTTCATTCAAGGAATAGAATTTTTTTGTTGAGATTATAATGAAACTTGTTTGAGGTTTGTATACCAAGCTTGTTTTAGGCCTAAATAACAACACAGCCTAATAGGCTGCAGTTTATTATTTTTAGTTACAAGTAGTTTTATTCACCCCTGACTATGCCCATTTCATGTCATGTACCTGTCCAACAACAATAAAGATTTTTGAATTTTAGATGTATTTCTATTGATTTTTGAGAAGGTCACTATGTCAAAACGATCCCAGTGTTTTTTATGTGTTATTATTGTACTTGAATAGTTTTATCTCATTTTTAATATCATCGCAAATCAATATAAAAAGTCCAATTAGGAATTTTCTTTTGTTTTATACTTTCAGTAAGCCTAATTATGTGCTGATGAGCTATATTAAAAGATGCACGAATTAAAGGGCTACATATTTTGTGCAAGTACAAACTGCATATGTTCAATACCAATAAAGCAAACTTGGAAATACATAGAAATATAAATAATATTTTTACAAAATTGAAACTAAACGCTAAAATGTTGAGTGTGGCATGTAATATATTCCATCAATAAAGTCCACATTTTCTTACGCGAAACGCTTTGATGAGTGCAATAGGCTTACATCTTGTTTGAGGATTTTATATCTTATGGTTAATGTACAGTTAATTTTAAAACAAAAAAACGTGATATGATTCTGATACTTAGCCACCATTTTCCAAGATGGCGGAAATAACCATTTAGAAAAAGGTTAGAATTTTCACAAACTATCGGGGAACCATGCCAAACACGTCAATAAAGGTTTACTTACTTATTAATGTTGCATTTGCCTGCTCAAATTATAATTTGTTCCTTACCCGTCTCCAAACTACATAAAAATTAAAAATTAAAATATTTTTTAGCTCTTGTTTTAGGAGTAATGTGCAAACATTATACATGAAAAGATGCACAACTTTACTGGCTACAACTTTTGTAAAGGGACGAAATTCATATCTTCAATATAATCGAAGTAAACTAGGAAAATTCGCAAATATGACATGAAAATTCTATAAAATTTTAAGTTTATGTTCAAACATTGTCCCTAGCGTGTAAGATACTAGCAATAAATACCACATTTTCTTATAGGAAATCTTTTCGTGAGTAGAATAAATCTTGTTTAGGGTTTTTACACTGTATTGTTATCGTATAATCCATTTTTAAATGAAAGCTTACACAATGACATGTCTTAGCCGCCATTTTCCAATATGGCGGAAAATGCCAAGGTGGGAATGAATGGAAATTTTCACAAAATGATCAGGGAACCATGCCAATTAAGTCCAAACTGGTTTCAATACGTTATCTATGTTGTACTTGCATGCGAAAATATTAATTTTTATGTTGCCTGTTGCTAAAATACATAAAAGTTAAATTTTAAAATATTTTGTAGTGTTTGTTTTAAGAGTAATGTGCAAACATTATACATGAAAAGATGAACAATTTTATTGGCTACAACTTTTGTCAAGGGACAAAATTCATATCTTCAATACAATCTAAGTAAACTAAGAAAATTCTCAAATTTAAATGAAAATTTGGTCAAATTTTAGGTTTACGTTCAAATATTGTCCTTGGCGTGTAAGATCCCACCACTAAATACCACATTTTCTTGTAGGAAATCTTTTTCTGAGTAGAATAAATCTTATTTGGGGTTTTTACATCACATGGTTATAGTACAATTAATTTTTAAATAAACGCTTACATAATAAAATATTTTAGCCGCCATTTTCCAAGATGGCGGAAAATGCCAAAGTGGGAAAAGTTGGGAATTTTCACAAAATGATCAGGGGACCATGCCAAACACGTCCCAAGTGGTTTTGTTTTGTTATTAATTTTGTCAGATTGAAATGCTAACTTCCCCGGACTAAGTATAAATTAATGAATAAATACATAAAACAAATTTTAATAATAAAAAAGGGTTAAAATTACTAAAAGGTTTAGTATAATTTAAATTTGTTCATTTATAACTTGGGAACTTATGGAGAGACTTAAACAATTGATTAAAATTCAAAATGTGTATTTATGAATAGTTTATTTCATAAACTATGATGGTATATGTTTTGATTTGTTAAAAAAATCCTTAAACAAACCTTATACTGAACAATTCCTTGAAATGAACATGGTGTTCAGAACAGTTATTTACTATATTTAATATAATTTAGTTAATAGTATTTATGTTACTAGTAACTAAGAATGGCCTTAGTTTGATATAAATATTTCTTTCTTAACGTTTTTAAATTCGTATTAAACCAACGTTATAAAACACATTTTAACTTCTAAAAAATGTTTCAATTACTAATACATAAACTATATTTAATTTTTCGATTTGTTCGATGAATTATTAAAAATTTTAAGTTTATGGTTACAATATTCTTATATTAGTAAATATTCTTAAATAATTGTAAAATTAACTTTTACCTATTTCATGAAAATGAGATATCCTGCTAATTTTTGTTTTTAGTAAGTTGCTATAATATTATATCATAAAATTAAAAATACATATTTTGTAAAAAACCTGTTTACATCTACTTATACAACTCTCGTTTCTACCAGGGATTGTTATTAAATAAATCGTCAACTCGTTATATGCCTATTAAAAATTACTACTTTCAAAAAATTACAAGATTTTTAATATTTTTTAAAATATAATATACGTTATGATTTAATCCTACAAAATAAAAGTACTTCGTTGAATTATGCCATGTAACAGCTGATATCGTCGTTGTCAGGGGATTTTAATTTAATAATGACATCGTTTGAACCGTCTTTTACAAGTTTTTTTTTTTTTTATGATATTTATATAATTTATATTTATAGTAACAACTATCGTGATGAAATAGATCTATAAACTTGTCTGTTTTGTTGGATCTTAACTTTTTAATATCATTGTGGGAGTTTTGATATGGATAAATCTGCCTGTGCCACGATTACTTATAAATTTATATTCACATATATTTAAAAATAAATATTTTTGGGTTGACCTTTGAATTATTAGTAAATCTTGTCTGAAATTCGACTAAGAGTTTTAATCACGAAGAGTTTAGACACGAATACGAATGATTGAAGAGACCTTTAAGTCTCCAAAATTGTATGTACCTTTTTGGTTCATAATTTAGTTTTGTGTTTGAAAATAAAATTATAAATTAAATCTATAAAATAATAGTAATGAGCTAGACAATTTAATTCACCGTATATTCTTTAATTGTCATACTTTAAAAAATTAAAGTTAATTGTATCCCTAGTAATGTTTATTTGTTGTTATTTAATTATATTTTCTTTCTTTAATTAGCAGTACCAAAGTTTCCTTTATGATGATTTACCTTCTATCTATGAAAGAGGAAGTATGTATGTATATAGTTAAGTTGCCTATGTACTCCGAAACCGCTTCTCAGATTGTAATGAAACTTCCAGGCATTATTGAGCATTATTCAAGGATGGTTTTTGTGAAGTGTGTTGCAAATCTGTTTAATGGGCTCTTACCCAGAGGGCGTACAATAGTTTGTAAAAAGTCTGAAAATCTTTATTTTATCTATTTTTATTGGATGGTAAGAAACAAACTCAATAAGGAAAGTTTCTAATGTTATGCATTACTACAGTGATTTCTTATATATAAGGTGAGAGTGACAGCGAATGAGCGTAGTAAACGAGATTAATTACCTATAAAAACATTCAATTATGGGCGAAGCCGTGACGGAAAACAGTATTTATTAAATAACAGTATGTTATCTAATTTACAGTTTTTTTTTTTTTTTTTCAATGTCGAATAACTTTTTTAGAAACTTTTTAACCAAGATTCAGCCAACAATGACCCAACCGCAGATCTATCTGCGCTCTGGGATATAGAAATGGAAGATTTAAATATTTCCTTCCTTAAAAATAATCGTCACTAAACGTAAGAACATTTATGTTTAAAATATATTTATCTGCTCATTATAAATATACCTTTTTATAATAATAGATAGCATACATTTATCCTGAAATTCAACACAACGGGCATCAAATGTAGGCTACGATTGAATGCGGTTTCTCGTTTTATTTGCGTGGTCCGCCACAAACCACAAATTGGATTTTGTTGCCTGAAGCTTGGGACTCGTTATTTCGGAGCTCTGCAATTATTGATTTTTAAATTAAACCACTTCCATTTTATCAAAACTGGTCAATCTTCTGCCAATTTTGGCTTGAGAAAATCACAAATCAAAATAGGTAAATACGCAAAATCAAACAAAAACATCTTCGATTAAAATATGTTTTCTTTAGAGATCAGATTTTTGGGTATTGTAAATCATGTGTTTTATTAAAGTGTATAAGTAAAAAAATTATAAACTAAATTGAATGGTTATTATTAATTTGATTCAATCCTAGACTTAGCATCAAATTCAATAAATAATTAAAAATACTGAAGAGTAGGCCTATATCATTAGAGAGCTTCTCGAATGCAAACAATTTTTTTAGATTTTTCATTTGTATTTCTATATTATTGTTCTGTTATATTTTTCGCTTCTCGAATGCAAAACAGTTTTTCTATCTTTTTTGTATTTCTATATGGTTCTGTTATATTTTTCTCTCATTAAAATAGTTATAAGTTATTTTAAATTTTCTCCTTCTAACATGCTTATACATTGATATGAAGTGATAAAAAAATTTAAATAAACAGGGTCTATGAAATGTAGCATACATTAAATTCCCAAAATTGGAGATTAAGATTCTTTTTTTCATATATAATTGAAACTATATTATTCATCTTAAATATATTATACAAATAATTTAATCGTTTAAGTAATTTTGTAATGGAGCCAATAAAAATCTAAATATTTTGATTTTTTTTGTAATTAACAAAGCTCATTAATCTGTTATTGAAAGTTAGTAAAAAGATCCCTCTGAAAGCAGTTAGATCAATAAATGTTAGTTTATTATTTCTCTTCGAATGATTCAAATGAAATTTATATTTGTATAAAAAATGATTAAAAAAATTATTCAAAAAAATTAAAAAATTATTTTAATAATTTATTATACTAATTTCCTTTTATTTATTTTCTTAGGTTCGTATAGTTTTTAATAATTTTTATTGATAAGTCTTTAAAGATAAAAAATGCCACAAAAAATTTTCTTGTTAAATCCTTATCTTCCTTACAATATAGTCGTTTTAAATGCACTATATTTTGTGCGTCTGTGATTTTAAGTTTTCTCAAAGGACATTTTCTAAATTTGTCTATTGATAGTTAAACTTACTAGGGAATGTGTGAAGGATATTTAAATTATTGAAATACACACTTTTGAACATATATTTTTACCAAAACTCTAAGGCATACAAAACTTTTATCAGCAATGTTCTATCTTCAGAAGGGGTAAAGATAAACTTATTTTTGAAGTGTTCCTTTAAAAAGCAAACCCAATACACAAGGTTCAATCGACGAACGCCTCATAGTAGAATGCCCATTCAACGGTCTCCTTTGGACCCCACAGTCTATTTGGTCTGAAAAAGTGTCAATTTAATCCGTGAAGGTTGTTTAAACTACAAAAGGAAAATATATTTTCACTTTTTAAAATTGTACAAAGAGGTAAAATAGTTATTTTATGAAATGAATGTTTTTTATCCTTCCATTTGTAAACATTTGTTAAGCTATACAGCTCTGAGAATATGTCAAATGTTGTTATTTTATAGGATTAGAAATGATATACTACGCATTAAGTATTTATGTGCATTATGTAGTTAAAATATTTAAATTTTAAAGTGTATAAACCCGCTAACTATGACTCTGTAACTTTTGAATATTTTTACAGTATTTTTAATATGAGTTGTTGCCATTAAAAGGTAATTTCCATGAAAAGTAAAATTTCGTTTTAATTTTTAAATACTTTTAATATTTTTCATAAAGTATTATGTAAATAAATGAGTAATTATCTACTTCAGAATGCAGCATACCATTGAAAGTGCAAAAATGCTAATGCTTTAGTTTGAGTTATGATGAGAGCTTACGGCTATAAATTTGTAAGAAGAAGCGGAGCTCAATATATCTCTTTAATTGGTACTCTCCTCCTTAACAGAACTCTCCCAGGAAGATTGCCAAGCTTCGATTAAGTATCACAGACTTTGAATTCTCTTTCACTAAACGGCACGACGACAAACGATTCAAATTGTTGAAAAATATAAAAACAAAAAACTGACTGAATTTAAAGATTTTATTTAAAAGATTAAATTTGATTTATTTTAATTTTAATATTTTAGGCTATTAAAAAAAGTTAATTTTAGGAATATTTAATAATCACATAGATTTGTACATAAAAACTACAAAATAGTATAAAATATATTGTTTCTTTTATTTCTCGTAAATGGATCCACTCTTATAAATATGTTTACAAGTTCATTCCTAAAAAAACAATTGCTTATGTTTTTGAAACATCACGTGTCAGTAATACTAAAACATGAATCAAATATGTTCGCTCAAAAGCCAATCAGTGATCAAATTAGTATCGGTAATTAGTCTGTAATCTGGTTCATGGAACTGCGTCCGGTCGCACACCCGGTAATTAGCTAATTTTTAATTAGATTTCTTTGCATTTTAGTGTTTACAATGTTTTTAGAACCTATTTATCTGTAACACATGCACCAAGCATATTCACATTGACACACTTGATCCTACCATACTATCATTAAAATTATTCACAAAAAATCACAGCTTAATTTATTACTTGACGATGAAAATCGTTAAACACATCTAAAAATTTTAACAAAATGAAGTTCAATTTTATTATTTTAAAAAGCTTTGCATTGATAAAATAAAAAAAATTAAATTAAATTGTTTTGAATGTTTTTGTGTCCATAATGTAAAGCTTGTTGGATAAAAAGGCAGTTTTCTAAACTCAAATTCATAGCATAACTTTAAGTATAAGATATTTTAGAAAATTATGGAAGAGGGCCGAGTAAATTAAGCAATCAAGTGAAACGGATAACACCGAATATCAATTGAAAATTTAATATTCCGGGATTCCAAAAAGTTCCTGTTATTGCTAAGTTTATTAAATTACAAAGGTAATTTAATTTACTGAGGTTAATTGGGCAGAACACCACTCACCTATTACCACATTTCTTTGTGAAGTATAATATTTGTATAATTTTAATTAAACCATTTCTTGTAATAAATCAAATAATTGACATAGAATGCTGTTTTATATTATTTCAACCCCCCCCCCCCCACAAAAAACCAAAATAACAGTGTTTTTTGTGTCAATATAAGGAAGTAAACAGTTTGTGACAAAACGCAACTAAAATGTATCTTTCAAATATATTTTCAACAAATACTGTATATATGTCAAACATATCATAAAATATAAATAGACGAAATTTAAATATATTTAATGATTTTTTTCAGAAATTATTATTGTAGATGTGTCGTATTTATTTCATTTTTGGTGAAAATATTCTTTATTGTAAAGTATTATCATAAATAATTTCAAATAACTAGAAAAATCCACAATTTAAAATCCGTAATTTCAACAATACTTAACTGGTTACGGAGAAAACCTAAGGTAACATGACTTATACAATGTGTACCTTCAATAGGTATGGATTAACCTACATCTGCTTACATAACGTACCTGTTGACTATCCTATTTACTCAAGTTCATGATGTTTATGGGGATTCACAAATACCAGACCGTGACATAATTTAGTATGTACCGTGAACGTTATGTAGTATTTAACTTTGTTCAAAATTCCCTAATGGTTGCTAAACCAATGTACTCTACCCTTATAATCAATATAATCAATAGCAAATATAATCAATTTATGAAATTGCATGGGAAATTCAATAATTACGAAGGTCTATTGTGTTTGGGGCATTAATATATGCAATCAACTTTAAAACTCTTAAAGTTTAACTAAATAATAAATTGCCCGATATTTTCACTTTTTTAAGAAATATAATTAAATGCGATTAATAATTACATTAGCCATAGCATTTCTATACTTATTAATACACATAAACAAGGCTTTGTTGTGCATTAATATTATATTATTCTCTCAAATTGATAATGTGAATTAAGTATAGCAAGTCTAAAGTACTATTACATTTAATATTGATATGCAACTTTAAAACTATTGGGTAAGAGAGTTTATAAGTTTGAGTAAATATTGTTTATTATTTAAGAGGTACCTTCGTCCTTTTTAAAACACCGAAAACATTGATCAGTATTCCCCCGTTGCGAACTGTGTTTTTTTATTTTTTTATTTTTTATTATTATTTAACGATAAAACATTTTTTCTTGTAGATTAAGGTTGGATCTAGAGCCCTCATACCTGATCCAATCATTAAAATTAATTGTGTTGGTACAAAACAAATCATTAACGTAAGAAAAATTGAGTAACTTTTGAACGCCACTGAGAGTTTTTATTTTCACACTTTTAATCTTTTAAGGTATGACAGATCTAATGAAACTATTCAACTGAAGAATTACCAAGTTTTAACGATCGGTTTAAAAGGGCGTCAAAACAAGGGAGTACAAAATCAAGTTTTGCTCAAAGATCCAGTTAACTTTGCTTACTGCGCTACTAGCTCGGTGGTGAGGATGGAAACATCAGCAGTGGAGAAAATCAACTTAAGGAAGTTTATTCGAAGTTTGAAAATAAATCTATTGAAAATCAAATTTTTCCTACTATTAATTAAAAACTCATGTCCTTAAACACAACTCTGCTGAAATTTAATCTTCTGAGACACCATAATTTATCATCCTGACGATTACCACAATCGGATATTGTGTAAAGCGGCTTAACTCTACCAACTAAGCTGAACTCTGAGGTTCTGTATCAATGTTTATTGAAATTATTCACCAAAGACTTAATAATTTTGCTGAAAATCTTTTACTTAACATAATAATTAGATTATTCCCTGTGTTATCTATACTCACAGGATTGTATTATGAAAATAACCGTACAGTAACTTATAAGGCAAAACTGTCTAGTGAAAAAACCTCAATAGTACACTCTTACTTTATCGTTCTCATTCTATTATTTTTCCTTTCATTCTATTGCTTATAAGATGAAAAGGTTTAATAAACCTTTTTACGAGTTAAAAAGCTAACATCCTCAAACACGCTCTTACAAATTATTATTTCAAACATTTGCCTTTCGTTAAAATGCCAATTTTCTTGTCTGTCAGAAGAGAGTGGGATAATAAATAAAATATTTATTTGCAATTTTATAATATGCTAGAAAAATCAACGTCACTGTAAACTAATAAATAAAGTTAACTACTAAATAACAATAACTATGTCTGTCAATGACTTTAAAATGTATCTTTCGTTGGACTATTTGCATACTTTAAAGTTACAGTTACTTGCAATCGGTAGTAATTGATTCAAAACGTATTTAACGTACTTAAAGCATTGTTTGTAAAATGTTACATCAAGAAAAGACTCCACAATTATTCGATATTTTTTATAGGCATAAATATATATATATATATATATATATATATATATATATATATATATATATATATATATATATATATATATTCAGACTTGAGTATAAGATAGAATATGCATTTAAATAAATAGTTGTCAGGTGATTTACAAATTTTATAATAAATGAACTTTTATAATAAGAAGAGTCATATTTTATTAACAACTAAAAACAAATGTAACGCCTGTTAATTATTCTTAGGTTGACTTGAATAATGAAGATAAACGCTTAATATTAATTTAAGAATATATTCAAGAATCTTTTATCCAGTTATTATTTTATTTTACTCATTGGCGGTACTTAAACCCGGAAACTAACCGGGATTCGATTGTTTAAGCAGACGAAGATAGCAGCTCGATAAAGCTTTGTGTTGCAGTCTCTAACTGGGCCAATTGATTGGTTTTAATTAATTGTTATATCCTGGGTTTATTTGCTTGAATAAAAAAATCATTGTGTAACATTATTAATAATTAATTGTTAAAATGTCATTAGTTTTTAAGCATCCCAGTTTTTTATTAGTAAATATGTCAATGCTCAGTATTTTAAAGAAGTTGACCTTATTTCTAGTATCATTCTTGCCTGAATACACAATTTACATCAAATTATAAAATAAAAGATAATGCACTAAAACTTATTGGTTATTGTTTAATGAAGCACTTGGTTCAATTGTTCACTCGTTCACTGAGTTTCATGTGGTTCACGTGATCACTCTAGTCCATATAAAAGTTGTGCGGACGAAAAGACATTTGAAAAATAGCTTTTATCAAACCGACATTAAATAGTCGAAAGCGTGTGATTTGACATTTGTTCTCGGGTGACAATATCAAGCCTACATTCAAGGTTCATTTTTATTTAATGGTTAGTTTGATGTTCATGGTATTAGTACGTTTTCTTCATTAAAATTCTTCAATATTTCAAACTAAAATATCAATAGCCTAAGCCCACATATTTGTTCGAAAATTGTTGTAAATTTTAGCTATTTACTTAGGTTAGAATGTATATCCAAAGGGTCAATATAATCTATTTCAGTTTAACAGCTTAAACGGGTTGCCTTCCAAAGCTGCTTAATAGAACAGCAGATAAACTTTGAATTTCCATCTTTTATTTACCTAACCGTCTAAGATAAAATTTATTGTTAAACCATGTTAAAAGTTAGCTATTCAGAAGGGTTATAGGCGTTGTATACACTACTCAAGATATTTATTCAATATTTAAATAACTTCTTTTACTTACATAATGTTAATTGCTATTTTTCAATGTATTGTAATTCAATTTAGCTGTAATAAGTTTCCAAGCATTAAGAAAATATTGTGTTAAAAATTGTTATGGAAAGTGAGTTTTATTATTTTATTAATCTTGCTCAATCTCCTATAACTTGACATGGATTTTTGCAACAGATTAAAAAAATTTATTTGTCAACATATTTATTTCTAAAATATAAATTCAAATTACAATAAACTTGTTGAAATTGTTTTCAAATTGATAGCCTAATTTAAATATAGTATAACTTTAATCTATCTTTACTTAAAATAGTAAAATATATTTAATATTAAATAGTATAACTTAATATATATAACTGTTGTTTTAATACGAGAAACTCTAAACAAGATTTTGAAGTTTGAGCAATGAAAGCTGGGAACGAACAATTTATTTATCTAATTGGATCTCTTTTGTGAAACGTAGTTCTTTAACACAATGCCAATCAGATCCTATTTTTTTAAGTGAAATTTATTTAAAGAACATAAAACAAAGAAACTAGTTCTTTAGTAAAGATGATATTTTGATCTGTTTTGTTTTCTGTTTAATACTAAAAAAATACCCCTCGTTGATAAATAGGGAAATACATTATAATTAAATAAATAACGTAAATAGCTGTTCAGTATTTTGAACAGATCTATACTTAGCTAAAACAATTAAAGATTCAAATTCCACTATATTATTAAGAAGTATTACAAATTAGTGCAAAATAATTTGAAGTATAAGAAGATAGGGAGAAGGGACCGAAGTGACCATGAGACAAATTCAAATATATGACAATTAAACTTTTACCAGACAATAATGTTATTCAATTGTTTTAAATTTTTTGAATAAATATAAATAATAACACAAAATTTTTATAATAATGCCAAGAATAACAAAGAACGATCATAACTTACTAAAAGCAGTACAACAATTTCATTTAAATAAATCTATAAGTTAAGTATTTTTTTTTTATTTAAAAAATAGTTTTGATCGATAAAAAACTTCTATTTATAGGTTTGTTTAGAAGCAAAGTATTTTGTTTTAACTTTTCAAACAATATAACCTAGTAAAAACATTGTGTAAAATTTTCAAAATACTCATAAGTATACAATGGGAACGGTGTACAGTCTATGCTATAATTTGAAAATTACCTGTTTATACGGTATATGTTGCTGTAACACCGTAATTAATTATATGACTGTGGCTCTGGCTACAAAATTATAAATAACTCAAAACTATTAAATTCGTTTTTTATACAATCGTTGGCGCGATGACCACGTCACTCCTTCCTACATACAACCATCTCTTTTAAAGTTATCAGACATCAGATGGCTGAGAATGAACACTGCTCATTCTCAGTGTTCTCTGTATATGTTCTGTACATGGTCTCAGTACATCACTCATTCTGCAATAATTCTTAAGATTCCAAATTATCTTGCCACCAATTTCGAATTTTTGGACTAAAGAGGTGCAAGAAACACTCAGTCTGGCCCTTTTACGGTACGCATTCCTCACCACAAAACGTCAATTTCAATAGAAATTTTGTAGTCACAGCTTGCTGTCTCTGGGACTCTTTGCCTTAGTTAATTAAGTCCATAGAATCCCGTTCCTGACTTTCGGCGGCGCTTCAAGAATTCTATCACGACCGGATAGCCGTGGCGGGATGGCGGAATGGTGTGCTCTAAACTTAGGGATAGCACCGTGAGAATGCGTGTGTGTGTGTATGTGAGTAATAACAAATGTTATACTATTTAACAATATCAATATTTCCTTATATGAAAATTTCATATTGTTAATTAGCCAGTTATTAGTCTACATTTGATTTATTTGTATTTTTTTTCTGTAATTCGTAATCTTAAGTGTAAACAACAGTTATTTTGTTTGAGGTTAACTGTAAGAAAGGATTTTGAGGTCCTAATGTTCGCCTAACTAAAGAAGAATTTTTAATATATTTTCAATATATAATTTAGACAACCATAGATGACAACATTAAGAAAAGAAGTAATTTGGAAGGCACTAATTATTTTAAATTACCTTGACATTTTAATACGTTCATTAATATCATTTGTAAAATCTGTTATTTGTCCTCTATATTAGTTTTGAACTGACATTAAACCGATCCATGCATTACATTAGAAACTAATTTGTGATTAAATCATAAGTTGTAATTGCAATGTAATTGGAACCGCAAAACTCAGTTACATTGCACATGTGTTAATTGCCTCGTCGATTATTAATGTTACAGCACATAAAGAGTGAGTAAGTATAACCCAATGAGAAAATACTAATCTAAAACAGTTTTATTTATTTTTTAATAATTTAATTTTTAACTTAATAAATTCCATTAACAGTTTTTAAGACAATTGTTTAATGTTTTAAATCCCTCAATATAGGAAATTAATGTACTATAAAAACATGTAACTCAAATGGACAGGAATATTTTAGATCCTTTTCAGACAACATAACACGAATTTTATGGACACTAAATTTAGTTAGACCACCACACTTTTATCACCCATTACATGATAAGAAAAAATAAAGTGCGGACAATTTTTTTTATTATTTTTCACTAAATAAATAGTGTATTTCATTGGAGGTTTTATGTTTTTATTTAGGTTTTCAACTAAAGTATAATTTTTATGTATTAATTTTTTTATATGGAAAAAGTTGTAAAAAACACAATATTTGTTTGAACTCCAAGTCCTAAGAAAATTGTATCCATGCATGGAACACGTTGCATTTAAAGTATTAATTATAAAAATTATCGGAATATGATTTTATAAAGATACATTGCTGATAATACGAGATATTGCTAGGCCTAGATCATTTTTATGAAAGTACTTAGTTTTATTTATATAGTTTCAAAAGGGAAGTTCAACTCACTAAAAAGCTTTCAAAAGAATGACAATACATCATCATAATGTAATTCAGTTACAAAAGTTGTTGAAGTTAGTTGTTTGTTCACACCGTCAGCAAGCTTGAATCCCTTCTCCTACCTACGCAAACAATTTAGTTCCTACTAATGGCTGTATATAATAAACTCGCCTACGGCTCAATGGGGGCTCCACCCCCATGCCCCCTATAATGGTTCCCCCGAAGTGTTAGTAGACGATAACGAATCGATGCCGAAAGGAAATTTCCGTTAGTAGTTTAGAGGAATTAAAAAAAAAATACGTAGAAACAACGAATAGTCAAGTAACAAATGTTGAAATAGGGCAATCGTTGTGAAAGAATTTCAATATCGTGAAAGAACGCTCCTTTTCAAGGGTGAAGGGGGTGAGATACTGCTAAATCGCAAAGGACCGAACTTGTAGAGCGTCCGAAAGAGAACAAATTATTGGCGAAATACAAATCAATATGGCAGCAAAATTTTCAGTATAAAGTAATTTACAAACACTTTACATGAAAAAATGTCAATAATTTCGTGTTTTTTTCAATTGTTTTGGTCTTAAATTTGATTGAAATCGATCAATGGCTTCTAAAATAGTAAGAACTAGTTGGGTCAATAATATTTACTAAGTTTGAGGCATCTGTGCGCCATAATAGTGAATAAAAAACATTAAAATAGCGAATTGTTTGTGGAAGAATGTATAAAGTTTGAAATTACACCCCTTTTTAAGGGTGAAGGGGCGAGATACTCTAAAATGTCACAGAACCAAACTTGTATAGCGTCTATAGTAGAATATAGTAATGGCGAAACATATATCAATATAGCAGTATATTTACCAAGTTTAAGTGAATTACGAACACTTTACATGAAAAAATGTTGAGAATTTTGTGTTTTTACAATTTTTTTTGGGCTAAAATTCGATTGAAATTGGCAAAAAGCTTTTTCTACAGATAGAACCTGTTGAGGTCATAATATGAATAGAAATTCATGCATACATATTACATAATAGTAAATAAAAATATCAAAATAGCACAATTTTTTAGAATAATTTTAGAAATTCTGAAAGTACACTCCTTTTTAAGGGTGAAGGGGGTGAGATACGGCAAAATTGCATACAATCGAACTTGTAGAGCGTCTAAAATAAAATATAATACTGGCTAAAAATATCAATTTCGCAGTAAATTTGCCAGATTATATCAATTTACAAACAGTATACTTGACATTTTTTAAAGAATTATGTGTTTTACGACAATTTAGGACTAAACTTAGATTCAAATCGGCCAATGAATACTACTATAGTTAGACCTATATTAGGGCATAACACGTGCAAAATTTCACTCATTAATGTGCCATAATAGTAAATGAAAAATATTAAAATAGTGCAAATTTGTTAACGAGTTTTGAAATTTTGGAAATACGCCGCTTTTTAAAGGTGAAGGGGATGAGATACGGTAAAATGTCATGGGACCAAACTTGTAGAGCATCTAAAATAGAATAAAATACTGGAAAAACATAAATCGATATAGGAGTATATTTAACAGGTAAAAGTAAATTAATTACAAACAGTATAAATGAAAAAATGTTAAGATTTCGAGTTTTACGATTTTTGGACTAAACTTAGGTTGACATTGGCTAATTAATGCTACTATAGTTAGGCCTATATATTAGGGCATAATATGTACAAAATTTCACGCATCGATGTGCCATATAACAGTAAATTTAAAATATTAAAATAGTGCAATATTTTGACGAGTTTTGAAATTTTGGAAATACGCCGCTTTTTAATGGTGAAGGGGATGAAATACGGTAAAATGTCATTGGACCAATCTTGTAGAGCATCTAAAATAGAATACAATATTGCTAAAACATGTATCGATATAGCAGTATATTTACCAGGTAAAAGTAAATTACAAACACTATACATGAAAAAATGTTAAGGATTTCGTTTGTTTAGGATTTTTTTGGACTAAACTTAGGTTGAAATTGACCAATGAATGATACTGTAGTTAGACCTATATTAGTGCATAATTTGTACAAAATTTCACTCATCGATGTGCCATAATACTAAACAAAAAATATTAAAATAGTCCAATTTTTGTTGACGAATTTTGAAATTTTGGAAGTACGCCCCTTTTTAAGGGTGAAGGGAGTGAGATACAGTAAAATGTCATATGACCCAACTTGTAGAGCGTTTAATTCCCAACTAACGATTTTCCCTCAGATTTGAGGTAGGAACTCTCGTTCAAAAGTTACAGAGAAAATAGAAAACCCTTACATATTAAAATTTTTTATTTCTACCATTTTAATTTTTTTGGAGGGGTTGAAATGGAAAATTGGTGGATTTTAGATTTTTCCCAATGGTTTCTGAACAATAGCCACCTACATGCCAAATTTCAAGTTTGTAGCATAATTGGAAAGGGTCAAACATTTTGATTCTTGTGAGTGAGGTAGTTATTTAGATAAATGTTATAAATATTACTGTACAACAATGCTACAAGCTGGTTATTCAAAATTTACTTATGTAAACAATAACAGAGCATGGTCGCTTGTAAAGCTTTATGGTTGCTATTAATAATTATATATTGACAACTCGCTTCCAACCGAGAGAGGTAAATTGGAAGGACAATTGAATCGACAAAGTGGAGGGTGCAAAAACTATATTACACATATAACACCCAGGATAAACATACAAATAACTGTAATTAAATCAAGTTCAATATAGCTGGACACACTCCTCACAGTCTATTATTCACGTGGAGCACAGTTTCACTCGTTAGTACACTAAGTACAAATTACCCTATAATCTGGCTTGATTTAATCTATGTTACTTCAAATTGTTGTGGTTAAAATTAATTAAACGAAACATTTATACATGTGTTCAAATTAAAAAAAATATGTCACATATTTAAAGGACAAATTATATTTAGAAATATCCACCTTAAACTTAATTACTTAGATGAATGTTTGATACTACCCAACCTTGAAACTCCTTGAATCCATGTAAGTTTACGAATTCTCTGAAATGTTTATAACCTGTTAATGAACTTGACTTAAACAATTTACTTCTTTCAAAATGAAGTTAAGCTTTATTTAATTTATTTTTATTCTAAATTTTTGTGGCGATGTCCTATCAAGATTTGGAGTTTGACATACCCAGGGTTCCAGCACAGGGTTTCTTCGATCTGCTGTCAGCAGCTCCCCTGGGTTGGTCCTCGTGCTGGCTCCTAATGAAGTTCCGGGCGGTCCTTGGGCAGGCTCCTTGGGCGTTCCTTGGTCAGGGTCCTTGGACAGTCCTTGGGCATGGTCCTTGGGTGGTTGTAGTTGACCCCACGTGTTCCCTGGGTGTCTGAGGGTGTCTTGGAAGTGACGGAGGGTGGATGGTTGGGGCCTGTGACTGAAGTCTGGAAGTCTTTCACTTGGCCAGAAACTCCTGAATTTCCTGGTTCCCCAAATACCTCCTAATCAGTCGCCGTCATCTTCCACTCTAACCTTACTTCCCTAACTTTCTTCTTGCTCGAATCTTTTCCTCCAAATTTCCTTGTACCCGCCTACTTGCCAATCATATTGAAAATTTTGTAAACTTTTGTTCCGCTGTCATTCGTGATAGGCTGAGGTGGGGATCAGCATTGGTTTTAGCAACTCTGCATGGTTGCAGAATTGCATTTTATTGAATTGTCTGACCCCTTGTTTAGTCAACAGGAAGTGCTTAACAATCACTTCTTGTTGTTTCACAGTGAACTATCTGGAATAAAATATTGCATTTCCTGTTTCTAATACTTAATAAAAAATATTAATAATTTAAATTTATACATCTTTATACGCTGGACACATACAACTGAAGATTTACATACTAAAGTTGCTCACTATATTACTCAATCATTCAAACATTTCTCAAGCTCAAGGTTCAGTTTTTACAGCGATGAGAGCTCAAGAGGAGACCGGTCACTAGGGAGTTCAATGATTTATATATCAGGGTAATATGATGATAATTTGTCTATTAAGAAACTGCTGAGTAACAAATTTGCGTCATGCTCAGATGAGAATATTAATTAAACAGGTTTCTTTTTTCAGTGCTTAAGGGGCCCTACTGAAAGTTTTTAACTTTGTTGATAACAAAATTGGTCAAAAAGACATCAATGCCACATCTGCTCAATCTTTCCTATGTGTTTCAATAAAATGGGAAAAACTACCATTTACAAGTATAATATATATGCTCTTTCAATCGTATATGGTGTTTATTTTTTCATCAAGGGTTATAGACTGAAACTCGCCTACTACGGCTCGATGGGGGCTCCGCCCCCATGCCCCCTTAAAGGTTGCCCTAAATTTGTAGAATAAATAAAAGTCAAGTATGTAATAGGTTGGTTCCACTGAAGAGCTAGACATTAAAGACAGCAACAAAACGGTTCAATACACAAAATTCACAATCAATAATAAAAAAGGTTTCAAAATCTCCTATAAATCCGTTTTAATACCCCTTAGTAAAAATTTAAATTTAAATTTCGAAATTACGCCCCTTTTTAAGGGTGAAGGGGATGAGATGCTACATAATCTCAAAGAGCCGAGCTTGTAGAGCATCTAAAAATAATATAATCCTTACAAAACATATATCGGTATGGCAGTACTTTTACCGGATCAAACAAAATCACAAAACATTATAAATTAGAAAATTTATATAATTTCGTATTTTCACAGTTGTTTTAACAACTACTATACTGAAATTGAAAAATGGCTTCACCTATAGTAAGACCTAAATATGGTCATAGTATAATCTAAATTTGTGGCTTCTATGTGCTAAACAGTAAACGAAAAATGTTGAAATAGAGCAATAATTGTTGTGAAAGAATTTTGATATCGTGATAGTACGCTCCTTTTCAAGGGTGAAGGGGGTGAGATACTGCCAAATTGCAAAAGACCGAACTTGTAGAGCGTCTAAAATAGAAAAATTACTGGTGAAATATAAATCAATATGGCAGTATATTTTTCAGTATAAAGTAATTTACAAACACTTAACATGAAAAATATCAATCATTTAGTGTTTTTTCCAATTGTTTTTGTCTTAACTTTGATTGAAATTGATCAATTGCTGCTAAAATAGTAAGAACTAGTTGGGTCTATAATATTTAATAAGTTTGAGGCATCTGTGTTCCATAATAGTAATTAAAAATATAAAAATAGCAAATTGTTTGTGGAAGAATGTATAAAGTTTGAAATTACGCTCCTATTTAAGGGTGAAGGGGGTGAGATACGCCAAAATGTCTTAGAATCAAACTTGTAAAGCGTCTAATAGAATATAGTAATGGCAAAACATATATAAATTATAGCAGTATATTTACCAAGTTAAAGTGAATTACGAACACTTTACGTGAAAAAATTTTAAGAATTTTGTGTTTTTACAATTTTGTGCACTAAAATTCGATTGAAATTGGAAAAAAGCTACTAGTATAGAAAAAACCTGTTGAGGTCATAATATAAATAAAAATGTATGCATACATATTACATAATAGTATATAAAAATATCAAAATAGCGCAATTTTGTTGAATATTTTTAGAAATTCTGAAAGTACACCCCTTTTAACATGGAAGGGAGTGAGATACGGCAAAGTTGCATACGACCGAACTTTTTGAGCGTCTAAAATTAAATCAAAATAAAAATATCAAAATAGCGCAATTTTTTTGAAGATTTTAAAAATTCTGAAAGTACACCCTTTTTAAGGGTGAAGGGAGTGAGATACGGCAAAATTGCATACGAAAGAACTTGTAGAGCGTCTAAAATTAAATATAATACTGGCAAAACAATATATCAATTTTGCAGTACATTTGTTAGAAAAGTGTAATTTACAAACAATCGACACAAAAAAATGTTAAGGAATTACAGTTTTGTTCAATTTATTTAGAATTAATTTTGATTCAAATTGACCAATGGCTGCAACTATGGTTATATCTAGTCGAGGTTATAATATGTACAAAATTTCAGGCATCTGAGTGTCATATTAGTAAATAAAAAATATTAAAATAAAAAAATTTTTTTAAAAGAATTCAGAAAATTTGAAAGTACGCCCCTTTTTAAGGGTGAAGGGGATGAGATACGGTAAAATGTCACGGGACAAAACTTGTAGAGCGTTTAATTCCCAACTAACGATTTTCCCTCAGATTTGAGGTAGGACCTCTCGTTCAAAAGTTATAGCCAAAATAGAAAACCCTTACATATTCAGGTTACCCATGTCATCCCCCTTTTATTTTTTTGATGGGGTTAAAATTTGAAAATTCAATTTTTTGGGATTTTTCCTTTGTGTTGACCATACAAACTACGTGTGTACAAAATTTCAAATTTCTATCTCATCCGGAAGTCCAAAATACTTTGTATACATGATCAGTCAGTGAGTGAGTCAGTTTCACATCGGGTTGTATAGTTAGTTATTAGACTCGCCTACGGCTCGATGGGGGCTCCGCCCCCATGCCCGCTTAGGTGTCCTTAAATTCGTAAATTAATATAAAGTCAAGTATGAAATTGGTTAGTTCCACGGAAGAACTGAACAGCCAAGACAGTAACAAAAATGAAACCGTATAATACACACAATTCACAATCGATAGTTAAAAAAGCTTTGAAAATCTCGTATGAATCGGTTTTAATAACTCTTCGTAGTTAAAATATTTCGAGTGTGATATAATGATTATTTATTCTTGGTGTTATGCTGAATGGATGGTCCACTCTTAATTTGTTGCCCCAATTCCGTAATTTCTGTAAAAACTTAATGCAGTGAACGGGCTTGTTGAGGGTTCAACTCCAATGTGTTCGCTGAATTAGTTTGTAAATAAAAAAGTCGAGTATTAAACAGGTTAGCTTTACCAAAGAAGTGCACAGCTAAGACAGTAACAAAAGGCTAATGCACACTTCTCACAATCAATAATAATTAAAGCTTTTAAATTCGTCAAAAACTGTTGCAATAAATCAGTGAAAACAATAAAATAACACTATAACGAAATAATATAAAATCTGATAACCGAGATAGAAATCACAAAAGACTCCAAAGTTTTAAAAAGATTCCCTAAAATCCGAGGAGGAACTTACTCAAAGTATGTAAATTAGTAACATCAGCCCCAACAATAGCTGAAATCATATTTTTAATAAATAACTTCTTGATTAGCATTATACGTGCTGGTAAAGATATTCAGGTTGAAATAATAAAACGTCTTCCAACACTACTCGATATATTTACACTTATACTGTAAATGTTTACAGACGGTAAATATATATAAAAGATCTTATAATGGCGATCGATTTCGACCAGTCACACCGGTCATCATCAGGCCCAATCAGAGACTGAGAGAATCAAGATGGCGTCTTTGTTTCAACAAAGACGCCATCGAAACAAAGACGCCATCTTGATTCTCTCAGTCTCTGATTGGGCCTGATGATGACCGGTGTGACTGGTCGAAATCGATCGCCATTATAAGATCTTTTATATATATTTACCGTCTGTAAACATTTACAGTATAAGTGTAAATATATCGAGTAGTGTTGGAAGACGTTTTATTATTTCAACCTGAATATTTTTAATAGTCTCTTAAAAGGAGGTAAGGTCCCCAATTTCAAGTTTTCGGTAACTATTCTGGTTTACGAGGTACCAAAGGTCTCTTGAGTTTATCATCCTGTAATAAATCTGTAACAAAATATTTCAATCATATTCAGCAACATTTTTCGATAGGACCAATCGTTTTGTCAGTAGAGTGGAAAAACTGAAAACGCAATTGCACAAAAATTAGTCTGGAGATTTACGCAATTGGTGCGATGGACGACAAAAAGTCACAGGACCAAAATCGTAGTTCATAAAATTCAGTACCGTAGTAGTCTCAAATCTATGAAAGGCCTAACCGTTTAGCCGCTAGAGCTGAAATACTAAAATTACGATTTCTCCAGTTGGCCAAAAGCCACTACTTTTCATCACAAAACTGGGAAAAGGTGAAAAATGTATTTTCAGAGTAAACGGAAAGAGATACGGCAAAGTATGTTAGAATTAAAATTGTAGATATTAAAAAGACCTATAAAAGTTGTCATTTAAACATTTTTGTAGGACAACCCATTTAGTCGCTAGAGCCTTAAATCTAAATATAAATTTCACAAAAATCAGTTTGGAGGGTTAACGGTGCGATGTACGACAAAAAGTCAAAGGACCAAAATTGTAGATCATCCAATTCCCTATCGTAATATTGCTCTCAGATTTCAGATAAGACTAATCATTAAGCCGCTAGAGCTGAAATACTAAAATTACGATTTCTCTAGTGGACCAGAACCGGTATTTTCCCACTACTTACGTCCACAAAATCCGGAAAAAGTGAAAAATGTATTTTTTAAGTAAACGAGAAGAGATGCATTTGGCCGCTAAAGCTGAAATACTAAAATTACGATTTCTCTAGTGTCCCAGAACCGGTATTTCCCACTACTTATGTTCAAAAAATCCGGAAAAAGTGAAAAATGAATTTTGTAAGTAAACGAGTAGAGATACGGCAAAATATATAAGGAGCAAAATTGTAGATATTAAAAAGATCTATCGAAATAAACCTTAAGAAAATTTTTACAACCATCCGTTTAGTCACTTAAGCCCGAAAACCGAAAACGGCATTTCATTAAAAACGCTCTGGAGGCTTAACGGTACAAGATATGATAAAAAGTCAAAGGACCGAAATTATAGAAAATTAAATTCCCTATCGTAGTATTGTTCTCAGATTTTAGATAGGACCAAGAGTTTGGCCGCTAGAACCAAAAAACTAAAATTACAATTTCAGAAATCCGCCATTTTGAAATTTTTTTAACAGGTTAAAAACATAAATTTGCAAGTTTAAGATTTTATACTAAACATTGACCATTAAGGCTAGTCGTATGCCAAGTTTCAAGTCTCTAGCTTAAATAGTTACGTCAGAAATTCGTATCCCATATAAGTGAGTCAGTCAGTCAGTCAGTTACACATAGGGCTGTATAGTTTATTAGATGCCTGGAAAACAGATCACATTATTGCACGGTTGAAAATAATGTATAATTTTTTTTAGACATTTCCAGATGCATATGCAATGAAGAACTGAAAGAAAAATAGTATTATGGAAAGGCCGTTTCCCTCGTTTTAGTCAAAAACCTCTTAACATTTTCAAATTTATAATGGTGTTTCTTTATTTTTTTATAGACGAACCTAATAAATATCAAAATGAAAGAAAGCATTTCCTCGTAACATTGAAAGTTCTATGGTCTGTATGGATAAGTAATAAAGGAATAAAAATTAAAAAAAAGTTTTTCTTAGTTATCATATATGAGTAGGCCCTAAAGATGAAAGTACTAGGCAATTTAAATTTAATTATTTACGAGACTATTTAGGCTACTATTTAGGCACTACTTATGAAGATTCTCATCTGATTCGTGATTAACACCTGACAAATTGATAAAAGATTGAATTAGGAAATGAGGATTTAAAAATATAAATTCTAAATAGTGTCGTCTTATTACCGTTTCTTACCGTTAAAGTACAATATTTCCATCCAAGACTATGATTATTTCTCTTCAATTAAATAAACATTTGAAAATAGTTATGTCAAATATTGGGATGTTAATATGAGTATATTAAGTACTCATATCAACATTTCTAATCCAAAACCCTTTAATAACAAAACTCTTTAGCTTTGTCAGAACATTAAAAATATCGATTTCACTCAGTTTAGATTTTAATCGATTTTCATTTTTGGCCTTAAGTTAATAGCTTTTTAACTCGAACTAAAATGCTTTGTTTCGATAAACCATGATAAACTGCAATAACACAAATTTTTTACTCAAGAAAAAGAGAATTTACATAAATTATATTTCACATTGTACAAATGAATTATTAAAACAAAGCTAAAGCAAAAAAGTTGTTTAGAACTGAGATTAAATACAGAGAGAAGTCATCTTTGAGTAATGGTTTTGTAAAAACTTAATTAACCGGGTTCATTACATAAATGAATGGTCTGGTAAAGTAATTTGTGTTTCGCCTGTAACGTAGTTATTTATGGAAACTTAATTTTGGTATAAATGACTCTAAATAATTAAACATCTAAATGGTAGGTGATGTAATATTACATTAAAATTATTTTCATGGCCAATAGCCTTACTCATCATATTAACTAAATAAAGGTATTTAAGTTTTGTTATCACCAAAACATTAGTTTTTAATAGATATTTTAATTTTTTTTGAATACCCTGTACTTATACATTGTTAAAAGTATTTTATGATATTCGATGTCGATTTACTGGAGAATATATTTTTTTTTTTTTTTTTTTTAAGGTTATAACTAACCGTACGTTTGTAATCCAGTTTTGATATCTTACGAGATTCCCCTTGTTTAAATATTATTCAGGTTGAAATAATAAATAATAAGAGTCTCTGATTGGGCCTGATGATGACCGGTGTAACTGGTCGAAATCGATCGCCATTATAAGATCTTTTACATATATTTACCGTCTGTAAACATTTACAGTATAAGTGTAAATATATCGAGTAGTGTTGGAAGACGTTTTATTATTTCAACCTGAATATCATTACCAGCACGTATAATGATAATCAAGAAGTTATTTATAAATATTAAAAATTTTAATTAGACAATACTAAAATATCATTAATTATCTATGGCATAGTTAAAAAGTTTTATTTAATGTACCAGAGATAAATAATCCTTCATATATTTACATGACAATCGTAGTTTTGAATAGCTAACGATGATTTGTTATCAAAATAATAAAAGATAATCCTAAGTTTTGTATTAAGATACACATTTTGAATAGGATATGTATACTATAGAACTATGAATGTAATAATATTGACAAATTTGTAGTAAATAATTTAAAGAATAATTTTAACTTGAGAATATTTTCTGATCTGGAATTTTATTGCACTCCACAATCTGTGGTCTTTTATCTTAGATGACATTATATTCATTATATACTCTTCGCATGAAAAAGCTTACTTTTTAATAATATTTTAAGTAATGGAGCTTAGAAAGAGTTCTTCCTACTTGTTCGATTACTATTGCTATAATTTTAATGATAATATTCTGTATTTTGTATTATAAATGATAATATTTCAAAATGTTTAAGAATACAGGTGCCGTATTGTTTATTGTTCGTGAGAAAACTAAGATTTCTAAATGTAAATCAATACGAGAGTGAGATGTCAATATACAGTATTAAAATACAAATATATTAGTTAGGAATTTATAAGTACATCTAATTATTCTTCTTAGTTATATGACATATCTCGAAAGCTGAAGCAGATTCTATTTCAATCCAAATGTCAATCATTGGATTAAATTGTAAGAGAATCCATGTTTTATAAATTTATAAAAATACTTAGCGATTAATACACTACAAAATTAAACCTTGAATAGACACTATGAAATTCTAATGTTGCCATTTTATCAAAATATTATTATATTTTTTATGTAAGGCCCATATAAGTTGTTAAACATAATATACTGATTAAATAAAAATTATTTTGCTGAACCCAGTTAAAGGTGAACCTTTGACATTTAAACCAAATATTTATATCATTTTACTCACTCCTCATTATATAATGAAATTTTCAACAAATTATTTGTGTATTATTATTTTATTGTTATTGCAGCTCCATTGACGTACCGATTAGGACAGTGCCATCATACCGAGTGTAGTACTAGTTGTTTATCTCATTTCTATAGCAATTCTCTCTTTGTTGCAGTAATTGACTTAATTTTATATATGAAGCATTATAATACACCAATAACGTAGATTAATACTCACCAAAACTGCGCCAAAAATGTCAAAATTGTGAGACAGCAAACCAAAATTCACATCTACCAAAATTCATTCTCATTCACTATAGCATAGTTCTTAAACTCACACTGGTAGTAAATAACAATTATTTTAGCACACCTCCATTGTTGTAAAAATAGTTAAAAATACATAGAAAATACAGTTTAGACGTTAATGACATATTTAAACACTGTTTATCACTACGAACAGGAACTTTTTTGGTCCACCAAGCCCGGTGATGATATAAGGTCTACTATACTATAAGTGTTATTTTTATCATCAGCATCAGTTGAAGAAGTAGTTTTCATTGGTTAAAAATTGACCGTAGTAAATATCAAAGTGCAATTTCACATTGTTAAACTATTTCAACACCTTTGGCATAGCTTAGGTCAATATAGTAATAGCTTTAGATATCTTTTTAAGGTATATGATTGAGAGATTTTAAATAAACTTCCAACAATGTAAAACAAATTAAAATTTTATTAAACTTTTAAATTTTTTTTCTATATTACGATTTGTCAAAAGAAGTATATCCTTCGAAATAAATTGTAATCGTTTTAAATTAAGAACTTTATTATAATGGTACCTGAATACCTCCTCAGGTATTCCTGAGGTAGGGAATAAATTTATGATATCCTATACCAGGTACCTCCTCGTGGTTTTTCATGTTAAATATTAAAATATATTGTTTTATGTAACATTATGCATTTATCAATTTTCATATTGAAATTCCCACTCTTGATTAGCATACAAATTCTATTCATTTTGTTTCAGGATTGACCAGTGATCATAATACGCCAGGGACTCAAAGAAAAAGCTGAAAACGGACATTAGTTTGGCTGGTGAGGTGACCACAAGTCATCGTGATAGTGTGCGGAGTGGGGCGGCCATGTAGCGGCGACTGCACCTCGGCGGCCATGATGTGATGGAGCGGGGGGGCGGGAGGGGCATGGCCGCTGCTGACCATGTGGACATGTCTCCTAATGCTGCCTGTAGTCCTTGTCTCTTGCGGCCCGAGGTACAGCTCGCGCATCGTCGACACGCAGTCCGGAGCTATAAGAGGGGTGAGTCACATCACTTCTTAAGTCTCAGTTGAAGTCTGTTTCATTAAACTAGCACTGTCATCTTTTACAATAAATGTAAAATCACTTAATAGCGCTTAAAGAAACTTCGTCTCCCTTTAGTTTTAATTTATTATTATTTTTTTATTTGTTAGGTTAGGTTTTTATTTATAGGTTAGGTTATTTGTTAGGGTAAGTAAGGATCGTTTAAGGGATGATAGAAATTAACACAAATCCCCTTTTGACATCATCAAACATTTTGAATCATTTCATGTGGACGGCCCACCAGGAGCCAGAAGAAAATCTTAAAAATAAGCAAAGGTTTATATATACGGTACATCAAATTATTGCAATGCCACAAACTAGACTTTAAATATATGAACGAAATGGGGTTGGCAGGCAAAATGTTTCCATAAAAAAATATGATTAAAACTTTAAAATGCAATAAACATCTTAATACTCAACCTTTTGACGTTGGGTTTGTTTCTTATTTTTCCGAATGCAAAGTCGTTTAAAACTATGTATTATGTGGCAGAGGCTAAGGAAGTTTAAATTAAAACACTCTGCAAGGGACGTACCCCATGGAGGTATTACAGAAATCTGCTTTGGCCTTCGTTACATCTTACATCATTTTAAACGTCTTTGCATTTTGAGTGATAAGCCACAAACCCGACGTCAAAACTGATTATTAAGAAAGTTATTGAATTTTTAAGTGCTACCCATATGATTTTATGGAAAACTTGATTGCCGCCATTTACGTCTCGGTCATCCATTTGAAGTCCAGTTTATGGCATTGGACTCTAAAAGTGGAACTTTTAATTTTATGTACATATCAACTTATGCGTCGTTCAAAATTTTCTTCGACTCCTGGTGGGCCATCCCCCTAAATGACTCAAAATGTTTGATAATGTCATAAGGTACTTTGTGTTAAATTACTATCATTCGCAAAACTATATTTGTTTACCTTAACAAATAAAATAATTAAAAGGGGGAAGGGCTTTTTTATACCCTGTATAACCTAATTGACATTAGGTTATATAACCGTGTTCGCCATTGGAACTTCTGATCAAAGTACAGTATGTTTCATTTTGTTTTATTGTGTTAAGGGTTTATTAAAATAATAAGTTCACTTATAGTAAAAAAAGAAAAATTGTTGCAATCGCAATTAATTATTGTTACTATAACCATTTAAATAAAAAAAACTTCTAAAATTTACAAAAATTCTTTCATATTCTTTTTACATCCTGCAGTATGTAAGTTTTTCAGAATCAGGATTTTATTTGTCAGTTGTTGTTATAATTGGCAAACGCTAGAGCACTTCGGAATAAAAGGTAGAGCACTTTTATTCATAAATCGTCAAGTTAGGACACATCCTCTCAATAATCCTCTCAATAAGTACTTACTGCCTGAAGCAATCTCTTGTATTTGGGTTTGTGACGCGTTTCGCCGATTACGGCATCATCAGACTTCACAAACACACATAACTAACAGTACATTACATAGATACAAATATCACCTTGCGGATCGTTAATTTTATTAAAAGCGGACATTGAAAAACACGCACAAACTCTGGGAGCTCCCATTACGGCCACACGGTAGAGGTTCGTGCACGGACTGGCGTGTTATCAGCAGATGATTTGCTTCTCCAGTGCTTGGCTCAAGGTCAATGAACAGCTGATATGTCCCTCGAACCGTGTGATGTAGGCTGTTTCATTTTCATAAAAATTGAAGTTCTATTATAAATTGGGTTCGATCTTGGTCCGAATCTCTAATTTAAAATCATACTATTGTTGTTAATATGTTCCTTATAAATTTCTAATTCCTCGAGGCGTAATAATCGTTGCCCTTTTTTGGCGTGATGTAATATTGTCATATTATTCTCGATATCTGTATATGAATGGTTATAGGCTACTAAATGTTCAGCAAATTTTGAACCTCTTTCGGGATGTTTAATAGCTGAGATATGTTCTTTAAATCTTACTTTAAATGATCTGGATGTTTGGCCTATATAAAACTTATCACATTCATCCCAATCTAATCTGTAAACACCAGAATCGGAAAAACTGTCCTCTTTAGCGGGCTTAGGCTGTAATCTATTTCCCAATTTATTGTTTGCTTTAAATGCTATGTTTATATCATGTTTTTTTTAAGTTTTGGTGAGGGCATTGTCCATTTTGTTGTGATATTCAACGGATGAGAATCTACGTTTGGCTATTGGTTCTTCGTTGGTTTTATTTAATTTCGATTTAATATTGGAATGAAGTTTGTTGATATCAGCTTGTTTGTAACCATTTTTGTTGGCGATAAATTTGATGATTTGTAGTTCTTTATCATAATTACATTTTTGCATTGGGATATTCTCAAGGCGATACAACATAGATCTGAATGCAGCAAGTTTTTGCTGACGAGGGTGATTGGAAGTTGTGTGTAAGACCATATCAGTGTGGGTGGGCTTCCTATATATGGAGAACTGATGTGTGTTATTTACATTTTTTATCGTTAAATCTAAGTAGTTTAACGATTTGTTATTTTCTATCTCTGAAGTGAACTTTATTTTGGGATGGTAGGAGTTGATGTGATTAAGAAATAAATCTATTTGTCTAACATTTCCATTGTAAAGAGCCAAAATATCATCAACGTACTGTGCCAGTATAAGATCTTTTTTGAATGAGTGTTATCGGCATTTAGGATCTTATTTTCAAGGTGATTTAAATAAATATCAGCTATGGTTCCAGAGAGGGGCGAGCCCATTGCCACGCCGTCTTCTTGACTGTAGAAATTACCGTTGTATTGAAAATAATTCTGTTTTAGAATGATTTCTGTTATCAGTAAGATCTCATCAATCTTATCATTTGTCAGTTCCACGTTATTGTGTAGTTCTATTGATAATACGTTTAGGGCATCGTTTATAGGAATGTTTGTGTAGAGATCCTTTACATCAAATGATACAAGTTTAGCTCCAGGGGGGATGTTCACATTTTTTATTTTATCGACAAGATCAGTACTATTAATCAAACTTCTATTATTCTGTAAATTTAAACTCTGTTTTATTAATTTATTCACAGACTTGGCTACATAGTAAGTTGGGGATCCAATTGCGTTTATCAGAGGTCTGATGGGTACATCTTGTTTGTGAATCTTTGGTAATCCTTTAAGTCTGGGGGCGGTGGGCTGTGTTACCTTCAAACGGCGTCTTATGTTATCATTAAAAATAGATGTACATTTATTTATGGCCTGGTTGATTTCCTTGCTGTATTTGGGAGTGGGATCCTTAGCTAACATACTTATATTATTCTTATTAATGAAATCCTCAATTTTATTAGCATATTCTGTTTCTTTAATCACAACAACAGTATTTCCCTTGTCAGCTTTGGTTACCAATGAATTGGTGGCTGTTAATTTCTCATTGATTTGGGTTACCACTTTTAATTCATTATGATTAATATTTTGTTGTGTTCACTTAGATTTAATTTTATCTAATTTACTGGCTATCTCATATCTAACTTCATCTTGCGTGTTTGGGGGTAGTGTTTGGATGGTTGTCTCAGTATCTAAAAGTGTTTTGTCTAGATCATTGGGTTTGTTAGGAAGATTGTGTTTTAGGCCTTTTTCTAATAATTTCATTTCATCGGCTGTAAATTCTATATTGGTAAAATTAATAACTCTTGGGTAAAACTCATGATCACAAGATATGTTTTCATTTACTGACAACTGAGATTCAAGCCTATCTAGTTTTTTCTGAGTGGATTTCATCCTATCGTGAATTTTTGGTTCAACCCATTCATTAGCTGATTTAATTGCGTTATCAAATTCAATTGGGTGCAGCTCATTGGCCATTTTTAACTGTGTATGATATAATATTTTGTTAAGGGTACGTTTTTTCCTGTGTAAGTTTTTAATTTCATACTTGAGCCACAGTTTCTCAGCCATATTTTTAGCCTTAAGTGCAGCAGGTGTTTTGGATTTGGTTTTCAAACAGATGTAATTAGGTTTAAGTCCATTCTTTTTACATTTTTTTTTGTTGAATTTGATTGCTTGAGTTGTGTAATGTACTCTCAATTTTGCATACTTGTAGGTGTTGACCAGTTTGACTTGGCTTTCGTCTAACATTATGGAAAATCTGGTTCTAGATTGCTTTGTAATATCAATAATTTGTACTTACTGCCTGAAGCAATCTCTTGTATTTGGGTTTGTGACGCGTTTCGCCGATTACGGCATCATCAGACTTCACAAACACACATAACTAACAGTACATTACATAGATACAAATATCACCTTGCGGATCGTTAATTTTATGAAAAGCGGACATTGAAAAACACGCACAAACTCTGGGAGCTCCCATTACGGCCACACGGTAGAGGTTCGTGCACGGACTGGCGTGTTATCAGCAGATGATTTGCTTCTCCAGTGTTTGGCTCAAGGTCAATGAACAGCTGATATGTCCCTCGAACAGTGTGATGTAGGCTGTTTCATTTTCATAAAAATTGAAGTTCTATTATAAATTGGGTTCGATCTTGGTCCGAATCTCTAATTTAAAATCATACTATTGTTGTTAATATGTTCCTTATAAATTTCTAATTCCTCGAGGCGTAATAATCGTTGCCCTTTTTTGGCGTGATGTAATATTGTCATATTATTCTCGATATCTGTATATGAATGGTTATAGGCTACTAAATGTTCAGCAAATTTTGAACCTCTTTCGGGATGTTTAATAGCTGAGATATGTTCTTTAAATCTTACTTTAAATGATCTGGATGTTTGGCCTATATAAAACTTATCACATTCATCACAATCTAATCTGTAAACACCAGAATCGGAAAAACTGTCCTCTTTAGCGGGCTTAGGCTGTAATCTATTTCCCAATTTATTGTTTGCTTTAAATGCTATGTTTATATCATGTTTTTTTTAAGTTTTGGTGAGGGCATTGTCCATTTTGTTGTGATATTCAACGGATGAGAATCTACGTTTGGCTATTGGTTCTTCGTTGGTTTTATTTAATTTCGATTTAATATTGGAATGAAGTTTGTTGATATCAGCTTGTTTGTAACCATTTTTGTTGGCGATAAATTTGATGATTTGTAGTTCTTTATCATAATTACATTTTTGCATTGGGATATTCTCAAGGCGATACAACATAGATCTGAATTCAGCAAGTTTTTGCTGACGAGGGTGATTGGAAGTTGTGTGTAAGACCATATCAGTGTGGGTGGGCTTCCTATATATGGAGAACTGATGTGTGTTATTTACATTTTTTATCGTTAAATCTAAGTAGTTTAACGATTTGTTATTTTCTATCTCTGAAGTGAACTTTATTTTGGGATGGTAGGAGTTGATGTGATTAAGAAATAAATCTATTTGTCTAACATTTCCATTGTAAAGAGCCAAAATATCATCAACGTACCTGTGCCAGTATAAGATCTTTTTTGAATGAGTGTTATCGGCATTTAGGATCTTATTTTCAAGGTGATTTAAATAAATATCAGCTATGGTTCCAGAGAGGGGCGAGCCCATTGCCACACCGTCTTCTTGACTGTAGAAATTACCGTTGTATTGAAAATAATTCTGTTTTAGAATGGTTTCTGTTATCAGTAAGATCTCATCAATCTTATCATTTGTCAGTTCCACGTTATTGTGTAGTTCTATTGATAATACGTTTAGGGCATCGTTTATAGGAATGTTTGTGTAGAGATCCTTTACATCAAATGATACAAGTTTAGCTCCAGGGGGGATGTTCACATTTTTTATTTTATCGACAAGATCAGTACTATTAATCAAACTTCTATTATTCTGTAAATTTAAACTCTGTTTTATTAATTTATTCACAGACTTGGCTACATAGTAAGTTGGGGATCCAATTGCGTTTATCAGAGGTCTGATGGGTACATCTTGTTTGTGAATCTTTGGTAATCCTTTAAGTCTGGGGGCGGTGGGCTGTGTTACCTTCAAACGGCGTCTTATGTTATCATTAAAAATAGATGTACATTTATTTATGGCCTGGTTGATTTCCTTGCTGTATTTGGGAGTGGGATCCTTAGCTAACACACTAATATTATTCTTATTAATGAAATCCTCAATTTTATTAGCATATTCTGTTTCTTTAATCACAACAACAGTATTTCCCTTGTCAGCTTTGGTTACCAATGAATTGGTGGCTGTTAATTTCTCATTGATTTGGGTTACCACTTTTAATTCATTATGATTAATATTTTGTTGTGTTCCCTTAGATTTAAATTTATCTAATTTACTGGCTATCTCATATCTAACTTCATCTTGCGTGTTTGGGGGTAGTGTTTGGATGGTTGTCTCAGTATCTAAAAGTGTTTTGTCTAGATCATTGGGTTTGTTAGGAAGATTGTGTTTTAGACCCTTTTCTAATAATTTCATTTCATCGGCTGTAAATTCTATATTGGTAAAATTAATAACTCTTGGGTAAAACTCATGATCACAAGATATGTTTTCATTTACTGTCAACTGAGATTCAAGCCTATCTAGTTTTTTCTGAGTGGATTTCATCCTATCGTGAATTTTTGGTTCAACCCATTCATTAGCTGATTTAATTGCGTTATCAAATTCAATTGGGTGCAGCTCATTGGCCATTTTTAACTGTGTATGATATAATATTTTGTTAAGGGTACGTTTTTTTCCTGTGTAAGTTTTTAATTTCATACTTGAGCCACAGTTTCTCAGCCATATTTTTAGCCTTAAGTGCAGCAGGTGTTTTGGATTTGGTTTTCAAACAGATGTAATTAGGTTTAAGTCCATTCTTTTTACATTTTTTGTTGAATTTGATTGCTTGAGTTGTGTAATGTACTCTCAATTTTGCATACTTGTAGGTGTTGACCAGTTTGACTTGGCTTTCGTCTAACATTATGGAAAATCTGGTTCTAGATTGCTTTGTAATATCAATAATTTGTACTTACTGCCTGAAGCAATCTCTTGTATTTGGGTTTGTGACACCAAAACTTTAAAAAAACATGATATAAACATAGCATTTAAAGCAAACAATAAATTGGGAAATAGATTACAGCCTAAGCTCGCTAAAGAGGACAGTTTTTCCGATTCTGGTGTTTACAGATTAGATTGTGATGAATGCGATAAGTTTTATATAGGCCAAACATCCAGATCATTTAAAGTAAGATTTAAAGAACATATCTCAGCTATTAAACATCCCGAAAGAGGTTCAAAATTTGCTGAACATTTAGTAGCCTATAACCATTCATATACAGATATCGAGAATAATATGACAATATTACATCACGCCAAAAAAGGACAACGATTATTACGCCTCGAGGAATTAGAAATTTATAAGGAACATATTAACAGAACATTAATAACATTAACATTCTAAAACAGAATTATTTTCAATACAACGGTAATTTCTACAGTCAAGAAGACGGTGTGGCAACGGGCTCGCCCCTCTCTGGAACCATAGCTGATATTTATTTAAATCACCTTGAAAATAAGATCCTAAATGCCGATAACACTCATTCAAAAAAGATCTTATACTGGCACAGGTACGTTGATGATATTTTGGCTCTTTACAATGGAAATGTTAGACAAATAGATTTATTTCTTAATCACATCAACTCCTACCATCCCAAAATAAAGTTCACTTCAGAGATAGAAAATAACAAATCGTTAAACTACTTAGATTTAACGATAAAAAATGTAAATAACACACATCAGTTCTCCATATATAGGAAGCCCACCCACACTGATATGGTCTTACACACAACTTCCAATCACCCTCGTCAGCAAAAACTTGCTGCATTCAGATCTATGTTGTATCGCCTTGAGAATATCCCAATGCAAAAATGTAATTATGATAAAGAACTACAAATCATCAAATTTATCGCCAACAAAAATGGTTACAAACAAGCTGATATCAACAAACTTCATTCCAATATTAAATCGAAATTAAATAAAACCAACGAAGAACCAATAGCCAAACGTAGATTCTCATCCGTTGAATATCACAACAAAATGGACAATGCCCTCACCAAAACTTAAAAAAAAACATGATATAAACATAGCATTTAAAGCAAACAATAAATTGGGAAATAGATTACAGCCTAAGCCCGCTAAAGAGGACAGTTTTTCCGATTCTGGTGTTTACAGATTAGATTGTGATGAATGTGATAAGTTTTATATAGGCCAAACATCCAGATCATTTAAAGTAAGATTTAAAGAACATATCTCAGCTATTAAACATCACGAAAGAGGTTCAAAATTTGCTGAACATTTAGTAGCCTATAACCATTCATATACAGATATCGAGAATAATATGACAATATTACATCACGCCAAAAAAGGCAACGATTATTACGCCTCGAGGAATTAGAAATTTATAAGGAACATATTAACAACAATAGTATGATTTTAAATTAGAGATTCGGACCAAGATCGAACCCAATTTATAATAGAACTTCAATTTTTATGAAAATGAAACAGCCTACATCACACGGTTCGAGGGACATATCAGCTGTTCATTGACCTTGAGCCAAACACTGGAGAAGCAAATCATCTGCTGATAATACGCCAGTCCGTGCACGAACCTCTACCGTGTGGCCGTAATGGGAGCTCCCAGAGTTTGTGCGTGTTTTTCAATGTCCGCTTTTAATAAAATTAACGATCCGCAAGGTGATATTTGTATCTATGTAATGTACTGTTAGTTATGTGTGTTTGTGAAGTCTGATGATGCCGTAATCGGCGAAACGCGTCACAAACCCAAATACAAGAGATTGCTTCAGGCAGTAAGTACAAATTATTGATATTACAAAGCAATCTAGAACCAGATTTTCCATGACACATCCTCTCCTCATTTATTGTTTATTCTTCCAACGGTTCACAACCATTTACAATCATATACATACATAACAATATCAAGCACAAAATAACAATAATAATAAATATTAAATACAAATTACAAAAACAAGACATTCAAGATGGCAAGCAAAACAATGACAATCATCTTACATTGCTACAATTCAAATATTGGAAATTATGAGCATTATATATATACAATTGAAATTTATTCCACTTTGTAATTTTAAGACTCAATAATATAAAAATGTAGTTGGTAATGGTGTACAATATTTAGTGGCCCTTTTTTAAATTAGAAGATAAAAGACCCTCATTAGTACATTACCTTTTTGATACCGTACACACATATTAATATGGAACGAAAAACCGTCGGCGTTTTAATTTCAAGGGAAATGGGGTAAAAAAAAGTTTACATAGTAGAAATATTTACCAATTTTTATATATAATAAGAACCAAATTAAAAGCAAATCTCCATATTGTTAAATCTTGAGGTACCTCCATTTTAGGAACAGTGAGAGTAAAAATAACTCTTACGCCACCTTACCTGGCTTATCGAAGGTTCCATCAACCAGCCCAAGGCAATAGCCACAGATTTACGGACGTAATACAAGTCTTTTATGTGGCGGCTTTTGCGTTAAACCATCTCTTTAAATATTTACCACTCTTACCTATGCTGTTTTTCATGCCATAAAATGAATAACCTTAACGTAAATATAAAAAAAATCTTAACTAATGTATGAAGTAATTGATTATGTTTTTAATCATCGAATCATGTCATCAATAGCTTATTTCAATATTTTAAATTACATTATTTTTTTCAAGCAATAAGTGTTTAAAATCATAATTCACAGTATAAATTAATAATGACATTAATTAATTACAATGATTAATGACATTACGATAATTAACTGACAATGTGAAAGTCCATGATAAGGATTACATTTTAACATGACCTATATTAAATAATTACAAGAAAACAAATAAACCATTGAAAAGACAGATTTAATTTTAATAACAAGTAACCAAGTAACGCGAGGAACGGTTTTTGGAGGACTGATTTATAAATTACCACTTAGGAATTTTTAGATTAATTTCAAATAATGTCTTCTGGCAAAATACTAATTTATTGAAGTCGGGGGCAGTAGAACAGGCTTTTCAATGCCAAGTTTTCCAATAAGCCAGTTTTTTTTCTAATTTAGCTACTTGTTAAATTCATTTATTTCCCTTGACCTTCTTCCACCTGTTATTGCCCCCAGCTATCGTGACCAAAATATATAATAACTAAAGCTAACAACGAGAATATTAGATAAAAAAATTCTACGATGAAGAAAGTGTTTATTACAACCATCCTCTGTTTTCAATTATTTTAAAGCATACCAATCCCAATATATTTACGTTTATTGGGTCGAAAACGCAACACGATATCCTAGCTATGGTGTAGTGGACCAAACTGTAAGCAGACGTGAAGATTGACAAAGCCATTAAGGCTGTACATGTATCTCATTTGTATGCTGCCGACAGCTTCTTGTACACCTTTGATTAACATACAACTTCAAATAGATGGTCAGCATGCTGTAATTTGTGGCCTACATATATTAAGTGCTAGTCGAAATATAAATCAAAGTTATATAGTTTTAGTGACAAAAAACTAGCCAGTGAGCGAAGTGAACGAGGTTCCTCACTTTACTATCCAACATTTAAGCTTTTCTCCGTTATCGTCCTGTGGCAAGTATGAATTATACTGTCACATTTTTTTTTTAAATATAAAACATATTGTAATACACCATAGTATAAAATTATTCATTTTATAACTTAATTAGTATGCATAGTTAAGGGTGTACGGTATTAGTTTCGCAGACAAAATATGATGTTCGTAATTTTTCTGGTAACTACTATCACTCAAGTGAGCTAATGTTTCACATACAAGAAAATATAGGCTTCTTTACTTAAAACCTATGCAAAACTTAAATTTTTAAGTGTTGGTTCTTTAAAATTTTAGAAACGTGACTATTTTCGGACGTCATTAACTTTTACCACAAAATTAAAAAACAAACCTCTACAACACTCAAAAATATATTTAAACTTATACTGCAAAGGATGCAGAAGTTAAATAAATGAAATAATGGAAAATGGCAATCGATTTTGACCGGACACAGATCATCATTAGGCCCAAAGAGAGAACCTCTTACGATGCATGAAATGGCTCTTTCCATAGTGCCATTGAGACATTCCATAGTGGAAACTCCTCCACTAACATTTCATTGGTTTTTTATGTGTTTTATGGTATTCATTAGTGGATAGAGAGATCCTCCTTCCCACCTTCTGTATTCTTTGCATTATAAGTGTAAATATATTTTTGAGTGTTTTCCATTTCTAATTACAAACAACACGCATCATGCTAATAAAAAGTGATAACTTCTACCAAGAAAACATTTTTCAGTAGAAAATGAATGCTTAAAAATTGATAACTTTACAAAAAGATCCAATTAAAAACTATCAAATGTATAAAATATCCTAAAAGTGTAACTACAAGTATGAGAAAAATAATATTACTATAAAAAAATTACCATAATTCTATTTTTCAAATTTCAACTAATATTTCGTTTGGTACCAAGATTACATTAGTGTAAAGTAATTAACCTTTAAGTAACGATTATTTGATAAAGAAAACTATATGAAAGTAATGGACCAGCATTATAGTATGTGTTATATTTCAAATTATTTTTTATTTATTATGTTCCTCATCCAGAATGTTTCTTTTTATATTTAACGTGTACCTATTGAGTACCCCAAAACAATAATGGTCGATATTTATCACTTTAAAAGTAAACAAATAAGTAAATATTTCCAATACGTTTGAGCCGATGCAAAACTTTTAAACGGTAGGCCTATTAGTTTTCAAACTCTACCTTGGATGGGATGTGTAGTGTAATGGACCGTAAATGGGCTGTGTAAAGAGCAGCAAGCAATATAAGCGTGAATTATATGAGACCCCATTACGGCAATAGTGACAAGGCAGCACATTTCAAACAAAACCCTTTTGCATTTGATTCCTGTAGGTTTCGGAAATCTTTTATTTGGAGTATAGTTAAATGCGATGTATGGACCAATGACTATTAGTAAGTATGTTACCTACGTATGTATGTATGTACCTGTATTTTTATGTATGTTATTGATTTTTTTCATTTGTTATGTAAGGAAATATACCTACAGTGAAAATGTTTTATGGTGTTAATAGTTTTAATTAAAATTCCTTATAGTTATTATGACAACTATGTTTTAAATACGTGTAGTATACCTTATGTAAAAATACTCAATATCATAAAAAAAATACATTCAATACTGCTACATACAGTTTCTTTTCTTATGTATGGCAATTGTTTGCATATTTTCTATGGTAACCAACAAAAAAAAGATTTTGTACTACACGATTATTAGCCAAATAAATAAGATTTTTTAATTCCATATGTTTATTTAAATCGTTTAAATTTGAATTATGATTTAGATGAATTTGTTAAGCAAGTAAGTAAAAACCGAAAAATCTTGTTTTTTATCTTATTACAAAAATTATAACTTTCATAAAAGTTATAAGATAAACAACTTAATAATCTCATAAGATCAATGAGATGAATATTAAGATAAAGATAAATAAGAATAAGACAAATCTCAATCAATTCAATTTTGGTGTATACGTATACTTATAATTCTTATAAATATACTTCTCAAAATGGAAAATCATTTTAAGTATTTTTATTCATAGTACTGTCTTAGTTACGGCAATTTGGTTTCCCTATCCCTGCATGGAAATAATCACATTGCTACACTTTTACCCATTGAAAACATTACCCAAATGTTCATTTCCGCTTTCATTTTTATTCCCTATCTAGAGCGGCAATGTACACTTTTCCGCACGCTAAATCCAAATGCTATTTTAGGTTAGATCGTGTTATAAACCACACCATAGTTGGTCGATTGCTGTTTTTCTTTTTCTTTCATTTGTATTTTGTTAATTTGAGGTTACTTTTGATAGTTAATTGTGTGTTCCACAGAAAAATCAAGCATAACCTAAATAATGTTTTGTATACAATAAAAACTTAATCTCTTTCAATTATGATAGTAGGAAAATCGTGTGTGTATTACGAGCACAAATAGTCGTTGCCGCGCTCTAAATGATTAGCCACACTGTAGTGGCAATGACGTATTTTGTGCTCTTAAAACACAAATGGTTATTTCCCGAATATAAGATGGATAAAAACCATAGTTACATGTAATAGTATTCCCCCCCCCAAAAACAAAGTATATCATTTATTTGTCATTTTTTGTGTGTATGATATAGGGGTAGGGCCTACTAATTATTTATATTCATGAAATAAACATAAAAATATAAACTGTACGTTCATAAAAACTAATATATCACAAATTTATGACTATATTCACGAAATATCTTTAGTAATAAAAACTATCTCTCAAGTATTGCGGATTGAATGTATCTATTGATGAAACTATTATAATCAATTAGGCACCAACAGAGGTACAGACTCAATCCATTACATTACATCATGATCCATTTGGGAGGGGTAAGATTAAATTGTACCTCTGAGCGTGATTAATTCATGTTCCAAGTCCCTTCCGCCAAGCATCGACGAATGATTGGCACATTCCTTGTATGTATGTATCATACACAAGGATACATTCCTTGTATCTTACTATCATTATAATAAGAGAACTTTTTTAAAACTACACATTAAAAGACCTTCGTAAACGATTTTGATTATAAAAATGCAAACTGTTTTTAAAAAGCTACAGTGGCTACCAATGTGGAGATTTAAAGGTGTTCATATACCTTCATTCATAAAATGTGTACTACATATGACATTGTAATGTTATTCATATGTAATGTAAATTATTCATTCGAAAAAAAAATTATATTTATATAAAGTTACAATGACTGTAATGAAAGTACAAAATAACATTATTGTACATATTTTTATAGCCAAATATTTCTCCAGTAATAATTTTGTAAGATGAAGATACGATGTAGCTAACAAGGCTATAAGTGAGTGGTAATATATATATTTTTTTTATCTAAACATGAATTAAATTTGTAATTCTCGAGCGAAAACAAATTCAGTGCTCATACAGCGTATCATAAAATCATAAAATTTAATGTATTGAACAATTTTATTACTCTAATGACAATTAAAACGTCTATCATTCCTCACTCCATTGATATTGTTTGGGAAAGAACAAAACTTCTAAAAATGTTATTTGTTGTGTTGGTTAACCTAAATAGGGATTATGGACCCATTCTACCATTTTTTAGTGAAACAAAGAAACCAACTAAATTAAGTTTGTAGTTATTGGTCGTAAACTTTATTTGTATTACGTCAGAAAGTATCCTAAACTGCTTTAATACCTAAATAGTTGTTAAAATTTCCAAAAAATATCAATTATTTGTAAATATTTGTTTTTAATACTAATTCACAGAATTCGTAGGCTTATAATGGTATTAACAATAAATTTAAATATTTAAAATTAGTTTCATACAGTGTGAATATAAAAAAATATTAAAACCATACCTTTTACACCTACTGCTATTTACTGAATTTGTGAATAAATATATTACTTTATAAAGATGCCCTAAGAAAACATTTTTTGTGGGTGAGTTCGATTTTTATACAGGCTATTCTTTTAATATGCCATAACCGCAAGGTGTAATGCTATGTGGGTCCATAAAATATTTATAACCGCATAAAATCTCACATATTTTATAGATGAAAGCAAAATATTCACTCAAAATAATTTAGGCTTTCAGGGATTTATGTGACTGATGTAAATAAATATATTTTCTCACATTATATTTACTCTAAGAAGATGTACTAATCCGATAATGCCGCTGGTAACTTAATATTTATATAATTTCCCCTGAATAAAATAAAACAAGATATAAGGAATATATGTAACTTAAGACTTACTAAGTTACTCAGAATCAATCCGTCCTTAATTAAAACATGAGGAATTTTACCAAATCATTGATTTTTTTTAATTTACTAATCAAATTGGTAGAAAAAACTCAATTTACTATGAAATTTTTCTATATTTTGTATCCTAAAATGTATTGACTGTGTATGAGGTATAGACATTTATTTTATATAGAATTAAAGAATGTGAACGGAATTTTTATTAACATTTTGCTTAAACAACTATCAGTTTTCTTTTCATTTTGTTCAGTTATTATGAATACCTATTCATACTCCTAGATTTATATCTACATTTTTTCAAATGTTGCCGTTAAATACTACATTTCAATATACCGGGATATATTGATTGTTTTAAATCAAGATTTAAATTATTAAACATTAGTATTTCAATAAATTTACGAGAATATCTTGTAGTTAAAACATAATCAAAGTGTAGGATTATACAGCACTAAGGTGTGTAAACGGAATGTTTACACGGAATGTTTTCAAGTTATTTGAAAGTGGTAATTAACATGATGTAACATGTACTGATTCGTTTTATCTTCCCCAATGAAAAAGTTCAAGAGCTATAATCTTTGCACGGTATGCTTTTTGGCTATAAAATAAGCCGTTAACTTCTAATGTTTAGTTTTAAAGTGAGACCTTAAAATAAGAAAATTTGTCCAAAAGTTTAACACGAATATTTACTTATACTAGTATTTGATGAACGAAGGTAAATTATATTGTGATTACTGTTATAAGTGTGCTTTGGCTTTGTCATCCATAACTTTTAAATTTAAATCTTATTGCTTACGTAGTATAATTATATACAATATTAATATAACTACTAGTTCCATACATTTTGTTTAATTTGTTTTGTTTATTTATAATCACTCTTCTATAAATGTATTAGATTACCTTGAATTCAATTGAAACCTAAAAATACATCGAATAATAAATACAATTTTAAACCTATATGAAGAAACTGTACCTATGGTGCTAGTTTTCCAAGTGATAATAAGATATATGATACTTGTAACTGTTGTACACTCTCGGATATGATCACCGCGCAGATTTAAAAGCTTTCGAGGAGGCGGGCGACCGTCATCAGAGAGCAATTTATCAGGTGTGTGCTAAACCATTAATCATCTATACCTATTGTATTTCAACCCCGCTCGGTGGAACACAGATTAAAAATCGCCAAGCGCTATTCAGGCCACACCGATAAGTTATACAAGTTTCAAATAAATAAAAGTGTTTTTTTTTTTTTTTTTTGCTTGAAATTAACCATACATCTTTTGATTGTCTTCCTAAATTTATTATTGTGCAGTTCTGAATGAAATAAAATACGTAAACATTATTTAAAAAAAAATATATATATATATATATATTGATAATTACAAATATTGTAGTGTAGGTGAATTTATAGAAATAGTATTAAGGTGTTTTGTGAGTATTTTCATTTACTTTAATTTGATGTGTTAAGTTTTGTATCAATAAACATTACTTTTTAGGTTATTAATTGGTGTTTATCGTACTTAAGGATTTTAAGATATAATAAGTGTATATACTGTGTTATATTAATATAATGAAAAATAAACTAAAGACTTGACATCTCTGGACTTAAAAAATCTCTGAACACTGTGTGAAATAAGTGGTTGTATTCTTTTATTTGCGTTTTCATTGATTTTTTGTCGTTCTTATTATTTATTAGGATTACATCACGAAACAAGTAATAACAAATAGAATTATTTGAATATGCTATGTTTATTGTACAAGTAAAATTTCTTCTGGATAATTTATAGGGAAATATGTAAAGAAAGAGTCATATAAAATCACTACGAAATATCGATGAACTTGAGAAGCGAACAACAAATTTAATACTTTGGAATTCAGTTGTCCGGGGAAAAATTTACTACATAGAATTTTACATGTATGAATGTCAATGACCATCCATTTGTACAAAAAAGTAAAAAAAAAATCGTTGCAACAGTGACAATGATGAAAAATGTGTTTTATTTGAAGCACAATATTCGTACCTAGGTTTTAGGTGGAGTAAAAATTTCAATAATTTGCTTTTACACAAATTATTTATTATTTTAATCTTGTAAAGAAGTTTGGAAAAGAAATATTTACGCATCCTATATAAGAAATAGAAAGTTAATATTTTCTATAAAGTAAATTAATTTAAATCCAGTGTAAAATGAGTTTTCCATTGTGTTTTGCATTAAATAATATGCAGGTGCAGCAAATGTGAGGTTAGGGTTATGAACGTACGACGGAACAGAGAAACCTCAAATCTCCCGGCTCATATATTTTACAGGCAGCTTTCCTCTTGGTAATGCGATATATTATTCATTCAGCAGGAACGTCAAACACCGTGATAACGATGTTACATATATACATACCTGGAAATGATTATAGCTTAAACACGCAATCTCTACGTAATCGGAAATTACAATAACCTATGAAATACAAAACATTTGCGCATTATATAAATGACATATATACACATCACATGTGTATTTATAAAATCCTCCATTATTTAATTGATGTTTATCTCAATAAATTGCATTGTGGTAACAATCAGCCACATTTACCTGCGTAATAGTTAACATAGTGTAGGCCACGTTATTGAAATATAAATTAATATATTTAATTATACAATGATTTGTATTATATTTATTGTACAACTTATGTCTGTTCATTACGGATGTTTTTATTTTCATTTTTAATGGTGTTTGGATTTACTAGCTTAGTAAAGGTGCAAATAAAATTTTCCTTGTTTAATTAAAATTAAAATTTTATGAGTTTGATTTTGAATTATATAGCTTATGAAATATAATATAATACATAATATAATACACCTCTTAGTTTTTTCGTATTTACTTTTTATAAAAAATACACAGAAACTCTTTTTTTATCAATTTCTGGTAAATTAAACTCGCAAAGACACATAATTTATTGCCATATATAAATTATTGGTAGTAGTGCACAACTATAACATTGTTATTTAATTGATTGATTTTTTATTTTGAGTTAAGTATTCAGTAAAACAAAACATAATACAAATGTAGGTAACATTTTCCTTCAGCATTGTTGTAAAGTATTTCAGACTTGTAACTTGTGCACGGTTTCACAAAATGAGACGTCGTTTGTTTCCAGATTTTCTTATTTCCAAGTTTTCACGGATTTATTCTAAGATTTTTTTCTTTTATTAAACATGCATGACTGTTATATGAAAACCACTTTTATTTTTCAGCTAATGTGGTTCATAAGTTTTATATCTCCTTTAGTAGATACACTCGAGTTCAGTGGTACAAACAACGTAATATAAAAAAATAGTTTTCTCACAAATATATATATATATATATATATATATATATATATATATATATATATATATATATATATATATATACATACCATAAGAACAATATATAAATATATAGTTGACCATTGAGTTAGATTTTGCTTAAAGAAGTAGATAAAAAATTCTACCTTTTATTCTGCAGTATAGAGATCTGTTATTTATTAAACAAATTAAATTAACACCATAAATTATATTGATTTATTATTATTATTATTAACAGTAGAAACTACTATAAATTAAACATTGTTAATTTTTTTATCAAACAACCTTTATCACCTAGAAGTGTTTCTTTTAATGCATTTGAAACAAAATTTGGTTGATTACATATCTATTCTATTATATAAATGGTTTCTTATGAACTAACGTAATCATAGAATTATATTGTAATTGTATTTAGATAATTTTCTATTCTTGTATACATACAAGTAATATATAAGTAGGTTAATCATATTGACTCACAACTTACGACTTAAATTAGGGTTTTTTAGCTAAGGTAGATATAGCTGTCTATCCTTTGTAATTGATGTCAATGATATTAAAACTTAAATTTTTATTATAATTAGGCATCGAACTACCTAAAAAATACTATTATTAAGTTCTTAAATAACAAAAAGTTAAGCTAGGCCATAATAATAACATTAAGTTATGGCCTACATTTCATTTCTTTCATAGGCTATTTAGAGAGAAATAATTAAAGGCAAAACGGAAAAAACCCAAAACAAACTTCTTGGATAACCAAGAGCTACATAAATAAACTAAAAACCATGTAAAAGTAGAATTTTCATCAACATGTTTATTTTTCATTGAAGAAGAGTTGAGAGAAATTAAATAAATAAATAAATGGATATTTATAAATATATTAGTAATTCATATTTGATTTATATTATTGTTGTTATTTATATCATTGTTTGTCCTATTTCAGTGACGTAAAAATAGAAGTAAAATGTTTATATTATGAAATGTTATTACTGCTCTGTTAAATAGGGATCTCAGTCTGATTCAAGTAAAAGTATTTAATACCAACAATCGGACATACCACCCATGTTTGTTGGAATCAAATTGTACAAAGGCGACTGTGTTAGAACCCTGATCCTCGCTTTTCGCCACCACCCAGATGTCATCGTGTAGATCTGCTTTAACACAGCATGCTCCAATTCTTTCCACAAGCACTGTATTTATCATGTGATGGAATTAGCACAAGTAGCTATACCATCCATTGATATGGAATATTGATTATATTTTTAAAGACTGTAACTAAATTTTGTAGACATTAATTTTTTAATGTTTAGTAAATCTCAATAATTTATAATATTTTATTGGATTATAAAACTTTCAGACATATTTAGAGCCTAAAAATGTAAAATATTGATTATTTCAGTTATTAAACAAAGTGTACGTATTTAATTTTGCCTTTTATATACGACCAATAGTTGCAATAGTTGCTACATTATATGTAACGGAGTAAATTATTGAACTAAATACGAACCATTTGCATGATTAGTTGATTATGATAGGGATCCCTTATGTTACATGTTCTAGACAAATGGGAGTTCGGGGTTTGACTCAAATAGTTATGTAATAGAAATTGCGCAACTCGTACATTAGTTGATTGCTTGGATTTTGAGATTCAGTTTTTAGCTTCTTTATGTGAATAAACTCAAAAGATTACGTGCAAATGTAAGTGAGAACGATAATTACATTAAATGACGTTGGGTTTGAATATGTTTTGGATTTGTGATTACCTAGCTTATAAATATACGAAAGTTTTATTGATTATTTTTTCAATATTTTGCCAAATTTAGGTTGGTCGTAAAGTAATATATGCTACTTTTCATTCAACCTTAATCCATTCGTTTCGCTAGTGGTCTAACTTACATCTCACTCGTGGCTTTTTTAGGAGAAAGAGGTGGCTTTTTACGGACGTCGTGAATTAGGCCTGCTACCCTGAACCATAACTACAAATCACACACCTTTTTCTGGATTTTTTCTCCCAGGAAAAGTTTGTGAAAATTATTCATGGGGAGCCTCACGTACCAGGGGTGGGCCGATTATAAGAGGGCGATTCTATTTCTTAGAGTTGTTCTTTTTAGCCTTCCCCTTTTACGGTGTTGCCGCTCGGCATGAGTTGCCGCTCGACTTCAGTTTACTGCAGAGGAAGCAGTTTCCCGGCTTGAAACAAGGTCATGTCCTCCTCTTCGCATTTGTAGTAAAGAGCGTATCTATATTTTTATGCACTTGCTATAAGGCATTTAAAGCACTTAAGAACTATAGTCCATTAACGCACAATTTATAAACACCATTTGTGGAGATAGTAGTTTAATAAGCATGTGGGCTATTTTCCAGATGTGACCTTGTCTAAGTCCTTAATGATCTCAAGTGTGTGAGTGAGAGAATCGAGCTTTTAATACTAGACCAACCTTTCTGAGATGATGACATTTTAAGAACCCACAATGGCCTCGTCGAGAACCGCAAAAAAGCACTATTGTTTAATGTGCTTAAATACTCTAATATCTTCCTGATTTATGAATGATTGCAAATTTTTGAACAATATACTCATTTGTAAATCAATGAGCAATAATTCTTTTGTAGAATTTATAAATCCACCCCCACCCCCGTTTTACAGCAACGTACAAAAATTTGCAAAATATTTTAGGAAATAAAGTTTAAAATATATTTTTTATTTTCAACCCGTTGATTTTTTGGTACAGTATTATCATTCAGAAGACATCCCTTATCTGAAGTAAGAAATATATGCTCTGATTACAAGGTATTACACGTATTATATATACCATGTAAATTACTTGTAAGGGTTATTTCAATCAATATCTCTTGAACACAACCATAATATTTTAATAAGTAATTAAATTATTTACCATTTATCTTATTTAAAATTAAAACTTTTTCATTGAAAATATTTTTTTATTCCGGTACTTATCTCTTTTGAACAGGTTATCTATTTCATGTCGGATTTGCTTCATCTATTTTTTAATATCTCTTAAAAAAGGTATGTGCTATTCTATTTGATAAGTCAGTAATAGGTAGACCTATCCCTTTCAAAATTAATAATCACCATAACTTAAAAATACCACCAAATCACTTCACATGTCATTGATAATGAGGAAGGAAACTTATTTAGCCACCTGGTGATGTATAAATATAAAGAATTTTGTAAAGTATTCTTTGAAAACCCCTGTTTAAATTTATCAACGTTATATTATAAATACTTATTTTACCAAGAAATAAATACATCTTATTTAAAAAAATATTTTAACTGTTGTTGGTAGGCCTTATTATATATCACCTCGATACGCACCTAACAAGTAATACCATTGTGTCAGTCGTCGTTACATTGCTCAATTACCTTCAACCTTTTGAGTCTGACACTTCCGCAACGTTAAAGGGACACTGAACTTTTTAACAATCCTGTCCTTACAGCTGATAAAATAATTTATAAAAAAGTTCCCTTTATAACATCAACATGTCCTGATTTAAAGAATAAAAATGCCTTAATAACTATTTAAATTATTGTTATGGTAAAACTTTATTTCTTTGTGAGAGTAAAAATTAACAAATAAATATAAAAGTATCAAATAAAGTGAATATAATCAGAGTAATAATTAATAAGAGTGGTACGATTAATATCGGTGTTGCAGTGGCCCTTCAGAATAAAAAAGAAAAAAACCATTACCTAAACTATATTGCAAAACTGTTAACTGAGACAAGTTTTTGTTACCTAAAATGTTAAAATTGATAAAAAAAAATAAAAATGGAGTTGCGTTCACAAAAATGTGTTATTTTTTATTTTATTTAAGGATTACGAAATGATAAATCTCTCAACTAAAACAGCAGTTGATTTAAAGTAACGTACATTTAGAAGTGTCAGTTATAGTAGGGACAACATGGCTCGAGAACTGTTAACTCTCATTCCAATGTGACACAGCGTATAGAATGTTGCGGTATGTTCAACATGCACCAATAGACTGCGGATAAACTCTGTGGGTGGGCCTGTAAAGCTTCCTGCTCCACTGGACGACACATTGCGATATTGACACATTCACGACCTACTTTTATTAGGTTTTTATCATATTTGTTTTTATGAAATATTAGGATTAAATTCTAAATGTGATAAAAGAGATTACAGAAAACTATGAAAGGTGTAAAAATAAAATAATGATTTGTAGAGAACTAAGAAATGAATGTGTATATTTATGTGATTATTATAATGACTGTAGGTTTTTGTGTTATGTAAAGCTAATTATAAGTTTTATTGTGATCATTTTCACATTTTAACAAGTTTTCTTTTATCCATAGAACTTAAAAAGTGTAAATAATCATACATTTTAAAAATATATTAATGATTAATTATTATTTTTATGAATACAATATACTTTTTTAAGTTTTCCATTGAAATAACATTGATTAATATACGGTAATAAAAATGTCATAGCAAATTGTATCTTAATATATATATATATTTTTTAAATATCATCTTACATGGATATAGCTATACGGAAAAGGGAAAATTAATAGTAAAATTCTTAAATAATTAATAATTTTAGTTATTTAAATAAACTGTATCGTTAAATTGGAATTTTTATATTCTATTAATTTAGTTTGTGCCAATGAATTACGAACAAAATCTCTTAGTACTTGTTTATTGTCAAAAAGCAAGAGAAAGCCCCAAGTCAAACCATAGTTTCCTTACGTTTAAATGGATTTCCTATAAACATTGGATGTCCAGTCTTTCTTACACATTTCACTTTGATTTTGTCACCACGTGTCAAAGTACTGTTATAACCTCCGCTTCACTGCACTTGACACAAAAACCTTGTTATAAAGCAACTGAACCTTTTTCTTCACAAAATGTATAACATAATATTTCGTTATTTTATAATCATCGTTACATGAATAAAATTTATTTGTTTTTACTATACACTTGTATAAATTAAAGAAACCTATTAAAAAAAGAGAAAAAATACTTTTACAAGATCCGCTTGGTACAACTGAAGTGTAAACGTCAACGGTATGTATGCAAAATTATTTTTAAAAGAAATTTGTAACTATACGTACAACAGTAAATTTATCGAATTCCAGCGGTGGGCCCTGAAAGATTTTGCTCATTGCACCAACACGCACTCCACTTGGATGGTAATATTTTTTCAGGAGAAGGACTTGAGAAAGGATAGATAATTAGGCGGTACAAGAAGCTGTGTACAAAAAAATTTTAATCTTGATTACCTTAGACATTTCTTTCACAATATAACCACCACTATTATTGATATGCCTTCTAAGATATAAGTCTTTTGTTATAATTTTAAGTTCCGTTGTTATTAGCAAAACATCTGCATTAATATACATTTTTATCGAAGAGTGGTCGTTACAGTCATGGATGCTGTTAGAGTGTAACCAGCCACTATTGTGCCCCCTATAAACAGGAGTGCAATTGATTGTGCACTTGGTCTTACCTTAACTGTTTATTTATGTATATGAGCATTAACGTATGAATAATTTTCAAAATAATATCAGCAAACGTTTGAAATTAATAAATTGAGAAAATAATACTTATATTGAAGTCCTGAAATTCTATTCTACACGTCTAAAACGCTTCTACCTTGTGTAGTAAGTAATTTGTGGTGGTTTTGTATTACTGTAATTTAACTATTGTTGTAACGTATATCTACCTAATAAAGGGTTATTTCTCAAAATGTTAATTAGGAAAAAATTCTAGCTCTAAAAATACTTCTTGTATACTCCCGCCCTTTTCTGTAACTCAAATACTTTGTCGGACCCAATTTATAAATATTTATATTTTTCTAATAAAAAGATTTTTTACAATTAAGAAAGTGGAGTCATGTTTTTTGTCAGTATTTAATTAAAATTAACCTGTTTTACCCCTTTTTAGTAGTTAATTTTTTTCGTAAGCACTCGTTTTTACAATAAAGCTTACAGTGCGTTAAAATTTTTAAATAAATAATTAAATTCTTGGAAAAGTTTAGTTATTCTTTTCATTTTTAGAAGGGGCCAAACCGATATAAACAAGTTTATTCCACAAACTTTACCAGTAGGCTAATTAGGCTTATTAGTAACCGAAAGTTATTACATACAAATTACTTTTACGTAAAAAAAATTGTTGCACAAAATTCATTCCCATAAATTTAAATAGAAAAAATTACATTCCTAGAAAACTATATTTCCACAAAGTTGTCTAATAGTACTTGGTATGGATAAAAACACTCTTGGCACATTCTGTCCATATTAGTATTTACATTTTGCATACTAGTTGCTGGTTAGTAAAATAAAGAAACTTCACATGATTTAATTTCACATAATAACTACATATGCTAAATAAAGACGTTTAAAAAAAACACTAATACTAGCGTTAGGGCCTCTCGGCACCACAATGGACAGTAGGCACAATACATAGCCTACATGTTGCGGAAATTGAAGGAAACTCACCTGGCTACCTCCACGACGCGATGTTGCCATTTGAAGGTACTGAGCGGCGCAAGCCTGAATCCAAAATTAAATAGCTAGAAACAAAAGAATTCAAACCTTTGGGGTATGTGAATACCCGGTGCGGGTACTAGAGGGTTTCAATACGTTTATATACGAGTGAAATATATGAGCAAGACTCGCATATGAGTGAAAATTAATTTAAATGCAGTGAGCAAGTAAATATAGAAAATTTTAGTTTGTCTGTTGGATGGGCATCGGTATGTTGTATTTGATATTTCGCTTACTGCCGAACATTATAATAACTGTAAGTGCCTCTGAAAAAGGTTTTACTTAAAAGTTTAATCTAATATGAAAGCTGGATTTATAATTTGAAAGCAATTCATTTACAAATTGTATCAATATTGTGCGCCTTGAGATCAAACCGTTGTAACCTACATTTTGAAATCCTACGCCTTTCCACCTAATTGCCACTTAAGCCCGGAGCTTGTGGCAATGTTCATCGCTAAGACTTACAAAACTTTGTGTAATCTGCCTCGTAACCACGCTCAGGCCCTAAGAGCATAACACGCATAAATGTAAACAAAACATAGCATTTAAATATGTTGTAATACTTCAGGTTACGTCGGCTTAATTTTAAACTTACACAATTTTAACGAAGTCCTGTATGTTTAAGAAGTATTTTAAAAAGCATTTTTAAGACAAACTTAAAAGGGGAAACTTAAAAGTACAGCCAATATAATGATTTTTTATCTTTTCTTTAATAATCAGCTTGATTTTTCTTTGAATAATCTAATTTTGATTGATACTAATGTTTTAGTTAAGATAATAGAGAATCTAAAAAATAAACACTCTTGTTATGAATTCAGCATTTTTATAGGAACAATTTTTAATCTTCTAATTATTTGCTTATTTAATGATTAATACGTTAAAACCCGTATTAATAAGGAGGACGTAATAGGAGAAATCTCCATGGTCAACAATAGTCATAAGAAAATAGTTATGTAATAATATTTGTCAATAATAATAAACCTTAATTTTCATTGATGCAATATTTCAAATAATTGTACAGTTATCATCTATTTTTTAAGGTTGAGTGTTTCAACTTTTGCTTGGCAATAAATCTCAGACTTCTTCGTCGAGAATGTTGCTGATTCATTGAAAATTGTGTATATGTTGGGATAAAAATAGCTTCATTGATGCAATATTTCAAATAATTGCACAGTTATCATCTATTTTTTAAGGTTGAGTGTTTAAACTTTTGCTTGGCAATAAATCTCAGACTTCTTCGTCGAGAATGTTGCTGATTCATTGAAAATTGTGTATATGTTGGGATAAAAATAGCTTATAACGATATTTTACGTAAAGACAAATATGTTTTTATAGTTCAGTAAGACAAAGGCATCTTGCTAGCCTAGCGTTTTGTGTCTTGGATTTCGGATTAGGATTTCACAGGTTCGATTTCTAGGATGCCCATTTCAATTAAAGTAAGCTTGGACCTCTTGCCCCTTAAGGCGTTTGAATTATCCTCCGTGAAAAATGCCTCTGGCATAAATACCCGAATATGTGATGGTTCGATTTTTTTACATTTATGACACACTATTTATTAAAAAAATTTATGTTGATTCTCTTACTAAGAGTTATTCATATGTTTTCATAACGTTAATGGGCCCAGATAAAAGAATAAATAAAAAATCATCAGTAAGTTTTTTGCTAAATGTTGAACTGTTTCAACTAGTTTTCAATTTAAGTTCGTTTAAATTAGAGTTAAGTTCACTTTTAATTGTAGACAATATTAAACTTTCGCCTAATATTAATTAGTAATGTATTCAAACTATTATTAAAATTTCAATGAAAATTTAATTTATCTGATAAAATACAATACATTTAAAAGCAATTTAACCCTACTTTTATGAAAAGAGTTTGTTTAAAGTAGTAAAACAGTTAAGCCTGAGTAAAGCTAAAATATCGTCAGTATTTCAAAATCGTGTAATTCCCCGCAGGACTTTTAGATATCGACTATTGCTGGTCCCAGGTTATCGAAGGCGCCATTAAGAAAGGCTTAAGGCGATGCCCAGGTGATTTAAAGGACCTAGAGTTCCATTCTTTATGAGACCAGTAATGTTCGATAAGTGGCTACACCGCTACATCGTTAGTTATCATCAGTTCAACAATTATGGCGTTTATACTAGGATACATGATTATAGAGTTTTCATTTGTGGTCAGTAAAGATACTGTGTTGTGTACTTCACAAAATCATATTATCACAAAATACAAAAATTTTCAGTAGAACACAATGCCTCGTTGCAACCTAAAACTAATTGTTAAGTCGAAGTGGCAGTTGCTCACATTAAGGGCACTTTACAAATTCAGGTTAAATTTATTAAACCTATAATTAATATAGTCCCTTACTGGTAGTTAAGTTTCTAGGAAATTTGGTCATGACTATATTTAGAAAGATTGTATACACACAATTAAAAAAAATGCACTTTATAACATAAATATATATGACAAAATATGCTCATTATTTTTAATACGTGTCGTATACAAGATAAGCCCATTGATATTATAGTAAATCTTCCATTTGATAATTACGAAAGAATATATACAGGGTGAACAATTTACCTGTGTCACCATTGGCATATCCTAAACTATGAGATTTAGAAAAAAACTTTAAATGGGGAACATCACCTATTTTTTTAAGATGATAAAAAATATGAATTCTATTTTCTTCGAAATGGCCGCCATTTTCCAATATGGCGGCCAACTTAAAAATTTCTAATAGAACACCCTACATTTTATGGTGTTTTTGAAATGTAAATGTAACTTAAAGACATTTTTATTCTTTGACGTTTTTCTCTAAACCTAATGGATAGGGAGCTACAGGTAATTAAAGATCTTTTTTAGTTCCATAAGAATAACATGGGGCAAACTTTATCTGTCTATAACTCCGAAACCATTCAGTAAAATAAAAAATACTCACGAATAAAAATTTCTTAAAATTATGTTTTAATGCCATTTTTTTCACAATAACATCAATTTTTAGTAACTTTTATTTTTTGGCCGCCATATTTGAAATAAGTTAATTTATGCGTAAATTATAATTTTTATTTGTGAAATGTTCTTTAAACATAATTTTAAGACATTTTTATTCTTGAGTATTTTTTATTTTATTGAATGGTTTCTGAGATATGGACAGATAAAGTTTACCCCATGTTATTGTTATGGAACTAAAAATGAACTTTGATTACCTGTAGCACAATAACCGTTAGGTTTAAAAAAAAAAATGCCAAAGAATAAAAATGTCTCAAAATTACATGTACATTCCAATAACATCATAAAATGTAGGGTGTTCCATAAGAAACTTTAAAGTTGGCCGCCATATTGAAAAATGGCGGCCATTTAGAAGAAAATGGAATTCATATTTTTTATCACCTTCAAAAAATAGGTGATGTTCCCCATTTAAAGCTTTCTCTAAATCTCATAGTTAAGATATGCCAATTGTGGCACAGTTAAGTTGTTCACCCTGTATAAATTGATACCATGCAAACATAATAAATCGTGACAACTATGTTAGAACATTTTCATTGAAAACAAGAAACCTGTAAGGTCAAGTAATGTATCACTAAAGTGTTGTAAATTGTTAAGCGTATTTATTACTGGATGTAGCAAATCCCCATAAAAGAAATATCTTACTCAAGTAAGACAGAACCTTCATGATGGATGGTTTAATACACCAGGCGGTAAATAACGCTTTAATCGCTTTTAGAAGATAAATCGAACTTGCATCACTGCCGATGTTTCTGACGTTCCCATAAAGTGTCGAGCATAGACCATCAATAATATGGAGTACAATCTCTAAACATCACAACTTAACCAGTTGCTTACGAATATTGATTTTTATCATGCATAATTTAATTTAAACTTCATTTTTGGCATTAAAATAAAATGGAGTATGCATTTATAACAGTTATTAGAAGTAACGTTAATGAGTATTATCATGTTTCTTCGTCTTTCCTTGAACAAGTTCATAATTTACCATACGTGCTAAGTAAAAGATAAGAGTAAAAGGTTTCTCGATGACAAAAGGTTTCTCGGTCTATAAATTATTTATAAATATAAATTTTAGTTTTGCACTGATAGCAATACGTTTATGGTTGGTATTTTTTTCTGTATGGTTCTTATCCATATAAAGTTAATATTTCTATAATAAAAGACGGAAGTAATTCATAAATACAAATTTAACCTAGAGTAACGTGAGTAAATATACATATTACATATTACTATAGTTGATAATTTTAATAAGTTTAATAATATAACTTGTCTAAAAGTGTACTTTAAAGCTTTGAAATGTTATAGTTGTTTATTTTATATTTTATGATAATGGTGTTCAGATTTGAACTAAGTAACAAAGTTTTTGTCAAGTTTTTAGTGTACGTTACTATTTACGTGGGAAAATATAAATTATCTTTCTCTTGTTCATGAAACACTTTTATATTATTTTGTATGAAATAGTTGGTTAACGAAAATTTTGCTTTATTCAATTAAGTTAAGTTCAATCAATTTAAACCGCCAATTGATGCAAAGGTTCACATATTGGAAAAGCTTATTACTCTAATTAGCTTATTATTTGTAAGCCACATAGTTGTGAGACCTGATTCTATGCCACTGACTGAAAATGGAATAGAGTGTCAAAATATAACTGATTGTTTTCAATTTATAACCATTATAAAAAATAGTTTAAAATATTTTATTTTATTTGGAGACATGAATAAGATGGAAAATATCATTCCGAAAGGATTTTAAGAAAACCGATGTGTAAGATACGACAAATAAAAACAAAATACACGACATTTCGCATATATAGACAAAAATTTTATTTTTGTTTCTAATATAATATCGTATTTTTCAACACTACGATACAATATTACTGAAAAATTCCATTTGATTTATATTTCATTTATTTATGGGTCGTTTTTATTTTTAACAAATTTATGGAAATAATTGGTAAAAATAAATTCAGTTTAGGTGAGTCATTGGCATAGTGGTTAGAGCGAGAAACTTAGGGACCATGAAAGTAATGTAGTGGGCTCGATTCCGCATTCTGCCAGGAAGTTTTTATCAGTATCATCCACCTGTACCGTAGCGGCTCACCCCTTTACTATGTCTAACACGAGCCACGCACAGATCAATGTTCTATGTTAATGGGGCAAATGAGGCCTGCCAACCTTTAACAAACATATGAATTACTGTAATCAATAAATACAGATGTTTGTATAATTTCTTGACTATAACACTTTCCTTTCAAATCAAAACCGAACATTAGTCCTTAATATTCAATTGATATAGCTTACATGAATTATATCTGTACTTGCGTAAGTTCTAGTAGAGTAGCAATATTAACTTTATCATATTTATCCTGTGCCATTTTAATTAGCTATGTTAAATTAATTGTAAGTTTCTAAAATTCGCTTATTATGCGCGTATAGGAACAAACAAATGATCGTCAGTTAAAAATTTAAAATATTTTGCAAAATAAAATATCTATCAATTCACCAGTTGGCTATTCACTGCATTTGTTATAAAAGTTATAGAAAGTTAGTTTGTGTCGCATATTAATAAAAGTTTTGTTGGGAAATAAATAGTCTCTTTTAGCGAATTTCCCTATAGGGAATACGCTATTACGGTAGTAGTCACGGTAAGACCTAAGCCCGGGACCATGATACTTTTTCGTTTTGAGGTCCCTAGAAGCCAAAAACACCGTTCGTTCAAATTGATATATATGTATATATATATATATCTATATATATATCTATATATATATATATATATATATATATATATATATATATATATATATATATATATATCTATGTGTCCGTTAACACGATAACTTTTGAACGGAACCTCCGATTTTGATGAAATTTGGTACAGGGGTGTAAGCCAGCATCTACTAGGTTGAGTTCGCGAACCAGAATGATCGGACCATTGGAACGGGGTTTTATGGGGTTTCAAAAGGGTTAAAAATGGGTTTTTGGCATTTTTTGACCTTAATTTTTAAAATTCAACAATTTTAACTGAAACCATTTAAAAGAGCTTAAAAAAACAAACGATTTGGTATTTTGAATTTTTATCTTAGCATAACTGGTTACGGGGAAAATCAAAAAATGTGTTTTCCATGTTATTCTTATGGGAAATCAAGAAAAGCCTATATCTTGCTTATTTATTGACATAACTTAATCAAATTTGGTATGTACATTATCTAGATAAGGTTTAACTTATACTTGCTTACAAAACCCATATGGCGGCAAACCTACATACTCACCCCCATGGGGTTTATGGGGAAAATAAACAGAACACCATAACCTTATAAAATTTGGTATGTACAATCACTAGGTAGGATTTAACTTATATTTACCAACTAAACCCATATTATGGCGGCAAACCTACATATTCTCATCCCCATGGATTTTATGGGGAAATATAAAATATACCAAAATTCCATTGGAAATTCGCTGAGTACGCAGGTCTGCTGCGACGGGGGTATTTTAGTATCATAGCAGCCAGGAAATATATTTCACAATCCTCGCACGAGGACTTAGCCTCGGTATTATTTACGCTATTATTATGTAACGAAATCTAGGTTTCTAAGCTTGGTTAGTAAGCTATTTTGACATATTTGTGAACTAACAAATAGTTTTTTAGGGATATCACAAGGAAGAGGAAAGTTTTCAAATCATTACTCTATGCCTGACGCATGGATGAAACAAGCAATCCAAGCACCACTAAAACAGCCTCCATTTTATTTATAAAGAGAAAACGTAGGTAGTTTAACACTCCCTTAGAATACATTCAACAACGAATTTCAAAACACATCAAATTCTCCTTGGAAGTTTGAAGTAGATCTGAAACTTCCTTCGAAAGTTATCGTCTGACATTGAACTCGGGATTCATCAATAAAGTGAGATAGCTGTATACTTTAGTCCTATTTGATCACATTATCCAATTGCAATTATATCAAATTCTATTCCATCGATGATCCTAAAAAATGATTATATTTTTCTTATTTTAAAACACTTATATTTATTTACAATCAACTTTATATAGCAATATGGAATTTCAAAGAAAAACATGGCGTACCTGTTTTCCATAAATAATAAATGACCCAAGTTTCCTCATATAAAACAAACTGAGTTATAATAGAGTATCGATTGCCTGTCTTAGCCTTGAAGAGGCACCTCCAGTTTCCTTATATGAAACTCAGAGTCTCAAACTAACCATGTTTTGTACACAAAGGCAGCAGTAATGCATTCCCTTATCGTGGGAACGTTCCATATACACATTGTATACCCGGTGCTCCAGGGACGGTCCCTGGCCTTTGTTGATTGTAATAATATAGCCTCGCACAATAGCGCGATGCTACAGTGACTAAATAACAAGATGTCAGTCGGCCCGTGAACCTGTTACCATGTTACCCATAAGTTAAATAACGTTATATTCAACACAAGAAAAGTAAACTTTTTAAATATTTAGATTTTACTACAAGACAAACCAAGAAAGTCAACACATCCAATATGTTCATTATCTTATGATTTGAAAAAAGATATTAAATCTTATACTCTAAAACAATCTCTGTTTGTACAGGAAAAGTTTTTTTTATGAGTGAAATGTTCTTAAAACGTCAATTTAAGACATTTTTATTCTTGAGTATTTTTTAAATTTTAATCAATGGTTTCGGAGATGTGGGCAGACAAAGTCTGCCCCAAGTTATTCTTATGGAACTAAAAATAAATTCAAATTTCCTTTAGATCCCTAACTGTTAGGTTTAGAGAAAAATGGAAAAACTGTCTTAAATCACATAGAAATAAAAAAATAAAAAAACACCATAAAATGTAGGGTGTTCCATAAGATATATTAATGCTGGCCACCATATTGGAAAAAATTGCGGGAAATTTTTAAAAGTGAAATACATACCTGAAAGCAAAATAAAAAAGCTAAGGGGGTCTCCCATAAAAAAGAATAAAAAAGTTAGCTATTGGATCACTTTAAGAAACTCACCCTGTATATCATACGTGCAATCTTAAGATTTTACTTATTTTGCTAAATACACGAGGATGTATAGAAACTTCGGGAACTGATTCTACACCTGAAAATAAGCAAAATATCGTGTATATTAAGGCTTCGTTTAGCCTCATATTGTTTCTTATGTATAATTTTTATTCCCGTTACCGATTGATGTATTGACTTCATATTTGATAACACTTATATCTTAACTTATATCTTGCACTTATATCTTTGAGGTCCTTTATCAAAACAATATCATTTCTCAGAAAAAATTATTTTCCTATATGTAATTTCAAAATTATGACCATTTTATATGTTCAACCCAAATTTCGCAAAAACATTTAACAATTGACCAAAAACTGCCTAATCGAATTGTCTAACCGATTATACAAAATTTGTAAGGATCTGACAACACATTGCGGAGCTATTGATATTTTTCTTTAAACATATACTTAACTATATTTAATTGATTACCAAGCAAAATCTATTGTTTTTCGAATAATCTCAGTAACTCCGTAATTCGTTGTGAGGTCCTCATAAATTTGGTATCGTCGGTTAGACAATGTTATTTGGCAACTTTTTTGTCGGTTGTAAAACTTTTATTAAACTTACGGTTTTTAAGATATTTAAGTTTAGAAATTTAAAATGGCCACCATTTTATACACGACGAAAACATACTTTTAATACAAAAACTTTTCCTAATAAAAAAATCGAAAGGAGCAAACACCAGGTCGACACCTCATCCCTGAAGAAAAAAGTTGAAAACCGTGCAATAAATTTTCACTCATCAATGGTAAGACAAAAATTTACGAAGAAGACTTAAAGAATTTTAAGTCTACGAAGTTACTTTTAAAGTTTAAAGTAACGAAGTTTAAGTTACGAAGAAGATTTTAAAGTATTTCTAAAAAAATTGTATCAGTATATTCACCTTAGTAAAGTTTTAAAGTATCAAAATTCCAATAGCGTTGTGACAGATGGTGATTGAATATAAATCAGGATAAACAAGCAGTATTGAAAATCTGTCGCAAGCTCGTCTGAATAACAAATACATTTTCAGACCTTCCTATAGTTATTTTCTCTCTTTTATGTCTGCTTTTATCTTCTCGCAACATCGAACCTTCACTAAATGCACCTGAAGGGTACGTCGAAGTCAAATTTATTCTGTATAAAAGTGTTATCAAACAAATATCTTACATGTTAACTCCATTAGGTAAGTTATCACTACACACTAAAAGTGAAAGAATGAAAATTCACTCTTTCAGAGTGACTTTTTAACTCTTTGAAAGTAGGAAAACCGAGCCACTCTGAAAGAATGAATATTCACTCTTAAAAATAGTGAACTGGGGTCATTCTTTGAAAGAGTGAATATTTCCACTCAACGAAAGAGTGATTTCCACTCACCGAAAGTGTGATTTCCACTCAACGAAAGAATGATTTCCACTCAACGAAAGAGTGATTTCCACTCAACGAAAGAATGATTTCCACTCAACGAAAGAGTGATTTCCACTCGACGAAAGAATGATTTTCACTCAATGAAAGAATGATTTCCACTCTAACCTAACCTATCAAATGAAGTCTTCTCACAATTACTCAATAAAGGTACACATACACAATAAACTTAGCTAGTTTATTTTGTGTTGTTCTTTGATAATGTTTTAGGCTACATTAACTTAGTTAAAATTTGTCCTTTATTTTGTTATTTATGTTAATATTATTCTATTAAAACCTACTGAACTGAACCTCGATGATAACCTACAAGACAAAGTGTAGAAAGGTAAGGTGGCTTTGCCTTCATTATAAGTGATTCTCAGTCTTATATACTACACAATATCCTGTTAATAATAGAGTATGTTTGCATATAGAACTAAATTACTTCATCTAAACTTAAGTAGTTGTGCTTGCTAACTATTGAGGAAGGAAAGCTTCTGGAAAGAGACGCCGCGACGTGACACCGATGCCGAGGAGGAAGATTTTTTTGGAGGTGAATGCTTTCGATGATTGATTTCAGAGCTGACTTGAAGTTTTAACCATTGCCATGCAAACACACAAAACGTTTTCCAATACTTAATATAAATAACGCATATAAAATTGTCCCGGACCCGTTAAAGATGGCGGTCTTCTGATTCTGTAAGGAAATCACTCTTTGATAGAGTGACTGAGAAACCATCTATTGAAAAGGTGAAAATACATTTATTTAAATAGTGGATATTTTCACTCTTTAGAAAGAGTGGAGGTTTTCTGTTCTTTCACGAGTTAATTTTCATTCTTTTGGAATGAACACGCATTCACTCTGAACAAAGAATGACTTTTTCATTCTTTCTATTTTAGCGTGTACACAATTCATAATAAATTATACAGAGCATGTCTTAACAATTTTACTGCGATTCCAGAAGATAGTTTTTTGCTGCATTAATTGCATTAATGTTGCTTTCAACCAACAGCATAAGCAGAAAAAAATTTCCCTGGTGAGAACAATAGTTGTTAGGTAATCTCTTTTTCAAACCCGGTACAGTAATATAGCTAAACCTGGACATATTTTGAAAAAGATATGGTCAAAATCAACTCCATAAAAGTTTTTCCACCACTTTTCCCGGTTTTATCATGGTAATTATTTGCTTGATGTTTTTGTAATTAAAAGTTATTTATTGTTTAAAACATAATAAGAATTAAAAAGCAAGTTTACTTTTGAACCATAATATAATCACACGAAATTAAAAAATATCACTCAAAATCATGAAACAACAAACAAGTCTCAGATGATTAATATGCAAATATTTGTTTATAATCACTTACTGCGCCCCCATGCTTTGTCACCGAAAGATAATTGGAAAATACTTCAATCTTAAAATGATCTCTATTATTGGAATGTGAGACACGGTACGCGTTTTTATCAAATCAAAATTATAATAATTTCATCAAAATTGCAAATGGACATATGCTTGTTATGACAATAGTATTTACAGAGGTTCAACTTAGAAAAAGTTTGATTTTTATAAAGTAATAATCTGAAATCTTTTAAATTTTTTGTTAAGGGGAACAAATCTATACAACAGAATGTTCTGAACACCATCACATTATTAATCATATTTATATTTATAAACATGTAGTTTGCATTATAGCTAGTTAGGCCCTACTAAATCATACAACTGTATAATTTATTTGGACTAAAACACTGTATAAAAAGTTAAAGTACCTCATAGGCAAAAGGTCCACAGTTACTATTGTAGAACAATAGTACAATTAATATTAATTGTAACTGCCAAAAAATACAACCAATACTTAAACACTTCTTAGTATTAATGACCATTTTCCTTATTTTTCCTAAGTCTGTTCGAGAAAGTAGTTACTTTCTCACTCGATAAGCATCGCAAAACGGGTCATTGCCGTATTAATTTTACTTTGCGCACTCAAAATTTACTTTGGGCATTGTTCATTTACTTCGAAACCCCCAGTGTTTAAACTTTGGATCACAAAGCAATATGAATTACCCAGCAAGAAAATGTTGTTTAGGCAGGAATTAAGTTGGCTTCACTGTATATAAACATATGATCTATTGTCCTTTTCGTCTTTTTTCAACGGGAATCGACATAACATAACCTACAAACCAGCTGAAGGTAAGACTGTGTGTAAGTTCACAACTGTGACAGTGACTCCTATTGAAAAGTGCCATGAAATACAAACTGTGGAACATGTGTAAAATTAGGGGATGGGGAAAATGGTGGGATAATGGAGTCAGAGGAAGTATTTTATGTGGGATAGTGTGTTTATCAACTTAAACTTCTCAACAAGGAGAATACAATGCGACAAACTACTTTTAAAAAGGTTATCTAAGTTGAAAATTACAGGTTGTCAGTCTTTGAAATACAATCACATTTTATCATAAATGGGGTAAAACGCAGTAATATTCAATGCACTTGATATTTTGAGTTTTGGTCTGCGAAAAATTTAGCTACTGACTTAAAAAGTTTTATGGTTAGGCAAGCCTATCATAATGTCTTAATACATGGAATTTTATAAGAGGAAGTGTTGAAAATTATCTCTTTTAGTCCACGGTCATGTTTAAATTACTTTAAAATCTTTGCTATTAGATGTCATGATCGTAAACCGGATATTTAAAAGCTAAAAATGTCAGAAGTTTATTCTTGTCCTGAGAGTAATATTTTAAAATACCTTTGTAACGTCTACCATTTTCCTTTCAACAATATCACTAAAATGTTAAATCCCTATTGTATTCAACATTTTATAAACCTTAATTTGATGAATAATCAGTTTTAAAAAGTTTATACACAATATGGAACGTATTTAAATTCAATATGCTGAATATAAGATGGTATTTTGACTATTGGGCCATCCCCCTATATTTGGGCATGCTAGCCATGTTGGATTTCTCAAGAAATTAAGTTCAGTTGATAAACCTCGAGATCAGAGTTGATAGAACATATTTCAAAATAAATTTTCAAAAGAAACTATATTTGCAACGTCTTTTTAAGTGAGAACTTATTAGTAAAGAGTTTTATTAAATTTTGTGTTTTTTGTTTTGTTAAATTTTGTTTGCCCACAATAAATTTCAAACCCGTAGGATTTATTGTAATTTTGAGATTCTGTGGGGCGGAGCTGTACGGAAATTTGTATAACCATTTCGTCTTGAAGACCTATTATTAAAGTCCATGTCAAATTTCAAGCCTGTAAAACAAATATATTATTTTTTTTACCATTATGGTGAATCCCTAAAGAACTTACTTCAACTATATTTGCAAAGCATTTTCTTAGAGAGTACCTATTATCATAGAGGAACGTCCTCGTTAAATTTCAACCCCATAGGATATATTGCAATTTTTGAGAATATATTGGGCGGAGCCCCAAGGAAAATTTGCAACTGCGTTCCATAGTGAGCATCTACGAGAAAATTGAATGCCTAGTACAAATTTTAACCCTGCAGGTCCTATACTCATTGAATTTTGTTAATTCATCGATTCACATTTAAATTGACCACATGGATAGTATCTTAGTGATTTGTAAGTCCTGTGAGGTGAAGTCCTAAAGGCCTTCAAAATCTATATTTGCTAAACAATTTTTCTTAGTAAGTACCTATGATGAGCAAAGTCGAGCGTCCGTGTAAAATTTCAACCCAGTAGGCCTTAGAGTAATTTTTAAGTCCGGTGGATCGGAACCCTAAAGCCCTTCAAAAAATATATTTGAAAAACATTTTTGTAGGAAAACCCCATTATCAAAGACCAATGTCAATGCCAGATTTCAACCACCTTAAGCTCTGTGGTAATTTGAAAGTTCTGTGGGGTGGAGCCGTGAAGAAAATGTGCAAAACAGTTTTTATTGAGCACCTATAAACAAAGGGGATCACAATAAATTTCAAACCCTCATTCGCTATAGTTTTTGAGATCCATTGTTTCCTAAATTTGTATTTAAATTGGCTATAAAGACAATATTACGTTAAAATTTTGAAAGCCTGTGTGGCAGCGCCCTAAAGGAATTTTGCATAAGTGTTTCTTAGTGAGCACCTATGAACAAAGAAGAACGTCCATTCAAAATATCAACTTCGTAGGTTTCAAAGTAATTTTGAAGTCCTTTTGGGGTGGAGCCCTGGAGTAGCTTTAAAAAGCGTTTTTTAGGGAGTACCTATAAACAAAATAGATATTTTATGCCAAATTTCAATTCTTTAGGTAGTCTGGGTTTCCAGATTCGTTGATTCCTAGATTCTTATTGAAAAATTCGCCATAAGAGTGAAATTAGATAGAAAATTTTAAGTCCTTATGAAATTTTGCAAAACCTTTCCTTAGTGAGCACCTATGAGCATAGAAGAAACCCCATGCCAAATTTTAACATTGTAGGCCCCATTGTTTTTTCATATTCATTGTTGCCTTGGTTTGTATAAAAAATTGGCCTTAAGAATAAAATTGTATGGGAATATAAATCAATGTGGGGCAGAGCCCTAAAGGAATTTTGCAAAACCGTTTCTTAGTGAGTATTTATAAGCAAAATAGAACACCTAAGCTACATTTCAACCCTCTCTACACCCTATGGTCACCATTCTCTGACACATGAGTGAGTGAGTGGTATTTGACAAATATATAGTAGATTAGTGTAAATCTCTATATAATTACTGTAATTACGTAGTGTAATTATTATATGTATATACGGTTTGGTTATATTTATTCTGTGGCATACATAAGATATAATATGAATATATGTATAATACATATAAGAGTAATTATATATATATATATATATATATATATATATATATATATATATATATATATATATATATATATATATATATATATATATATATATATATCATTTATGAGTACATGCCTCCAATGCTATATTCCTGAATTTTTGCCTCCAACTTTAGCACATATTTTCAGGTAGTAAACTCAACTTTATGAGTATGGTTACATTTGAATATATAATTCTAATTACATAAATAACCTTTATATTCCATAAAATTTTGATATATTCCTCATTTTATTACTATGAAATTCATTAAAAAATGCCTCCGGAGGCAAAAATTAACAATTGATATATGTCTATCTTGATTTTCGGCCTCCGGAGGCAGTTGGTTACAATTGACCAGTTGTTTGAAGAAGCCAATTGTCAGCTGTTACCTCCGCCCATACAGACGCAGAAAAAAAATGAAGCCGTCCGTCGTCTGAAGCTAGCTCTAATCAACATAACCTCACTTATTTTATACATGTAGGAGAAAAGGATAAAGAACAGAATCAGAAAATTCCGATTATTTTTACCTGAGAGTATTTTAAGTTCGACTGGTGGAAGAAAATCACATCAATTTTGTAATCAAGGTAAGTGGAGCTGTTATCACTTTCTATTATACTAACCTGCAATTATTTTGAGCTGAAAAACATCTCAAGTCTTTTGTGAAAATTTTCATTTTATTTGGAAAATTAATTGTTTTTTTACTCTGATAAGGTTAGCTAAAAATAGAGTTGAGTTACATATTTAGGCCTACATCAATCTCATATTTTGTTCCTCTACCTAATATCAGACCATAAAAGACCATGAGACCATAATAAGTTCAAATCAACCTTGAAAGCTTTATTGTTCAATTTAAGTGTTTATGACATAGATGAATTTATAAACAAACTGAAATCTATTAACTAGTTTTGTATAGAACTTTATTGTTTTAAGTCATGTTTATAAATTGTGACAATGCCATACATGTAACAATGTGAAAACGGCAATAAAGATTGTCATTGTCTAACTTAGTGGATTAAAACTGGTAAAATGCCTTCAGATCCATATGTCATATTATTGAAAGAATATTATAAAATAGGCTCTAGTTCTTTTTTATATCTTGGGAGCTAATGTTATTATGTAGAGTATTATTTAGTCTCAAAATAGTGATTAGTGAAGTCTTGCTATTTGATTTTTGGTTAAGTTACCTTTAAACAAGTGACCTTAGGTTATCCTTTTTTATTGGGTTACCTTGCTAGCCTGGCATTCACTAAAAATATCAAGCGAAACTTTGTTATCCTACTCCACCGTTATATCAATGTTAAAATGCTAAATAATTTCTTTGAAAGTAAATTTTCTTCTAATATGTCATCTTGAATGCTGAAATGTATTAATGTATTGTTCAAATGTGTTATTGATTAATTGTATTGATCACTTCACTGTAATTTTTTTGTATACTGGCGTATGCCGTTCATTGCCAATGAATAAAATTTATTCATTGAATATTTAATATTCAATGGCAAAAAAAAAGTTTGATTTTTCGATAGCCTAATATTGCTACACTATGGATGATACAATTCCACGATACGATTACAATTTTATCCCCGAATTTAGTTTTGTTCTAAGATATTAAACATAGGCCTAACCTTTTGACAATAAAAAAATTACATTGCAAACAAGTAACTGAAAATACAGTAACAAAAACAAGTAGGGTCTACAAATTTTTGCGAAACTTCGTCATCCTACTCCACCGTTATTATCAAAGTTGCAATTTGGATATTTCGATTATTCGATAGTTGTAATCGTTTGAGTTAAGATATGCGTAATACAATCATTAACGAAAATGTATCATAATGTAACCTAACAATCTAACCGTAAACCGTCACTTTTATTGACAGTGATGTTTGTAACAACAAAATTAATGGTGTTTGGAAACATTT